>JASTWP010000982.1:0-96923 GCA_030770255.1 Temnothorax ravouxi | reverse complement strand
AATTCAAGCTTGATTCATAAGAATCGACTTAAAAATTCCCTAGCGGCAGAACTAAAACTATGTCATAACATAATAAAAATTGGACGAATTAAAATTATGTCTAGACATAATAAAAATTGGATGAATTAAAATTATGTCTGACATAAAAATAATTCCGCATTTTTATTATGTGTATGGAGACGGCGCGTGCCACTTTTAGCCGCTAGGGGCGCTAGCGAAATTAGAGATTAGAGACACACCGAGCTGTCACCGAGTACCGAGCATATCGTTAACGAGAAAATCTGTGTTCATAAACATGAATATTTTGGAATTTTTTAACATATCGGGAATGTGTGTGGTATATGGATGTAAAAATAAGGAAGGGCATTGGTTCTCGAGGGACAAGAATGACAAGATGATAAAAAATAAACGGTGGATCATCACTGCTATAAAACGCGAGGATTTATGTCCAAATACAAATTCGCGACTAAACATGTGTTTCATTATATGTCTATTAATTTTATTGTAAACTCACTACTTTCAAAACCGGTGGTAATATAATTCTCAGGTCTAAAATGGTTTGTGCACAGCGAATTTGTATTCGGACATAAATCGCGTTTTATAGCAGTGATCCACCGTTTTTTCATCATCTTGTCTCTCGGGAACCAATGCCCTCTCTTATTTTTACATCCATATGCCACACACATTCCCCCGGCATGTTGAAAAATTCTCCAAACCTCTCTTAAACGTAAACATTATGACAAGTCTCCATTTTTGGTGCTGCCCTCTGCGTTGAGCTTGTCATCTCGCCGTCCCCATACACATAATTTTAATTCATACAATTTTTATTATGTGTACACATAATTTGTTTTCGAATGGACGTAAAACGTATTTGTTACAATATCTATCCATTATTGAAAATCGATATGCGCGACAAAAGCTCTTGTATATAATTAATTATGTTATTATTTATTATATATATTTCTATATATCCATATATTTTCAGTATTATTATTGTTACATTAGAAAAATTATTGGCATTTAGGATACGAATCTTTTTCCGTTAGTTTGTAAGTTTCATGATTAAAAAGATCATGTCGTATTATTAACATATACCTAAGATTTATAGAATTGTTATTAATTTTATTATATATCTCAATTGCGCGAATCTTAAATATGTTTTGTAAAAATTATGTATAATATTCCTATGCAAGGATACTTGTTTAATTATTTCTTCTTATTGCATTTAAGTATAGAAAAATATACAATTTCTATATGTTTGCACTTTATATTTAATGAGCAGGCAATTAAATATATATGATTCAATTTGCGTCTATGTCTCTTTATTGACTGACATAGTTATACACTTTTAAATCTTTTTCTTTTCTAAAATTCAATCAATTGAATAGCAAAAATTACGTTATCATATTATATATTTTTAGTACGTAGTGTGCAAATGTATTTTGAAATGAAGATTATATATTTTCTACTGAATTATTTACACACACGTGCGGTTTCAGATAATCATTTTTCGCCAACTTAAATATGTTCCTACTCAACTGTCAAAATATGAAAGATAATTTTATCTAGTTGTGACATTTGCTCGAATTCCCGAAATAATTTTCAAGGATGTGAGTGCAAATATATATATATATATATATATATATATATATATATATCGTACTATTTAATATTTATAATTAATAGAAAATTATAAACGATGCGTTATGTATGAGAAATTTGGCAGAATTGCTTTTATCAAATAGAATTAATTTGCGATTAGTTGAAGGAAATAAAAGAATAAACAAATCAGGTAAGTTTCAGACACGTGTTACAGGTGTCCATCTGTAATTATCAAAAATATCGATACCTGTATAGATATCGGTACATATACAATTGCGAACAACATTCAGTAAGACACGCAAATAAAAATAACTAAAAAATTTTACAGTTAACGACTTATTAACATTAATCATGCTATATTGCGATTATGTTTTATGTTGAAATTGAAAAATATATACAAGGTGGTTACAGATTATTATTT
The DNA here is from genome assembly GCA_030770255.1 of Temnothorax ravouxi. Lineage (NCBI taxonomy): Eukaryota > Metazoa > Arthropoda > Insecta > Hymenoptera > Formicidae > Temnothorax > Temnothorax ravouxi. Next base: position 94,900 of record JASTWP010000982.1, on the reverse strand, counting down.
TTAAAAAACTAAGCAAAATATTAAATTGTTGTTTTCTTTAGAAATAATAGTCCGTAACACTTTCAGTTTCATACCTTGTATATACTGTTTATAAGATTATAAGATATACTGTTTATAAAATTAAGATGCGTAACACACTACAAAACGGCGTGATATCCGTACAAAAATACCTTTTTAAAAAAAAGGTAAAAGAGGCGCCAAGTACACGCATAGTAGTGTATATGTATTATATTGTTACCCTGTTATGTTGTTACCTCGAAAAAAACAAAGTGGTAGTATTATACCTCCAAATAGCTTTACCCTGTACATACTGTTTATAAAATGCGTAATACTACAAAACGGCGTGATATCCGTACAAAAATACCTTTTTAAAAAAAAGGTAAAAGAGGCGCCAAGTACACGCATAGTAGTGTATATGTATTATATTGTTACCCTGTTATGTTGTTACCTCGAAAAAAACAAAGTGGTAGTATTATACCTCCAAATAGCTTTACCCTGTACATACTGTTTATAAAATGCGTAATACTACAAAAAGGCGTGATATCCGTACAAAATTACCTTTTTTAAAAAAAAGGTAAAAAAAGGCGCCAAGTACACGCATAGTAGTGTATATGTTGTTACCTCGAAAAAAGAGAAAGTGGTAGTATTATACCTCGAAAAAATATAAGTAACAAGTGGTAGACATAATCTTTATATCTCGAAAAATCTCGAATAAATCTAAGCAGTAGTATCTTTATTTCCGAAAAATTATAACCCAAGTGATACACATCACAAAATTATGTTACCTTATCAAAAAGAAGAGTCGCGCTTTAAGTGATCTATTACAATTACAAAAAAAAAATAATATCTCTTTAAATTACAGCGCCAATTACAGAGAGAACATATATATTGCCTCAAAAAATAATTGTTGCATTACTTTGAAAAATTTTTACATTGTGTCAATTAGAAAAGAATGTATGATAACAATTTTATAAGATTAAAAAATTTTATTTAAATTTTACAGAGAAATACTCCCCCGAAGGGTTCCTACCTTGCCGAAGCCTCGGGGTGGGTGTTCGTGGTTCGCGGAACGCGGGGACGACGGGACCGCTCGGCGGACCCGGTGTTCTTGGGGGCTGCGGGTGGCCCCCCTGAGGCGGGTGGGGGGGCTTAAAGGCGCGCACGGGGATCACCCGCTCAGGGGTGTAGCCGGGCGCGCCCGACCAAGAGGAACCCCCCAAGCCAAAGCGTGAGCTACCGTGCTGATGGCTGCGTGGCGCAGGGGGTTCTGCGTCGCAAACGGTGCCTCCCGGAAACCGGGCGTCCTCCGGGAGTAACTTCGGGGTAACCCTCCGGGGAAGCCAAGCCCTGGGCATTCGCGGCTCTGCCTGGGTGATATCGCGCAACCGTGGTACTCGTGAGAACAAAAATGAGTACATTAAACAAAAACACAGACTTCCTTAGAGTATGAGCAGGTCCTCCAGGGCGTAGCTAACCTTAGGGAGGGAGCGATCAGAGGAATCTAGAACGGGCAGCTTGGGAAAGGAGCCGAATGAGGCCCAACCACAAGCTGGTAAAAGCCGGAAAAAATTTAGTGGAGCGGCACGTCGCCGCTACAAAAAACAGAAGCAGATGGAGGGGAGCAGCGGTGCTGAAAAGCCCGCTCTAGAACCGAACTCTGCTTCTGCAGCAACGCTGGAGACGGGGGAGCGAATTTCCGCTGGGACGTGCAAACGTCCCAGATCGGAACAGAGCACACCCAGTCCCAGTATTGCACAGCTGGGCAAAAGGCCTAAGATCGCTGTAGATCAAAGGACTTTTGCCCAGACAACATCCGGCCTAGTAAGGGTGGCCATGGTTCCCATGGAGTACCCCGAACGAAAGCTGGACGACCAAGAGGCTGCTCTCTTGAAGGAAAAGGTGAGGGGAAGTATCCTGAGCGTTGCGAAGGGTACTAAAGCTCCCACCTTCAAGGGCACCTCAGATAGGGACGGTGCAGTTATCTTTAACTGCACCGACGTAGAAACCGAAGGGTAGCTTCGAGGCCTAACTTCGGTTATAGATTTGAACGGGGTCCGACTGCGTGCGATGCGACTTGATGAACTGCCTAGGCGGCATCGAGTTGTAGTGCACGTGGAGGATCCTAAGATGCCTGTCAAGAAAGCGATAGAGCTATTTGACAGACAAAACGAGGGTCTCCAAGCCGCGGACTGGGTGGTCGCGAGGGGCAGTGAGAGTAGGGATGCCACGAGCACCCACTTCGCTGCTCCTATTGGGGAGGGAGCGTTGAGGGCTCTTAAAGCGCTCAACTTTAAACCCTTCTGCAGACTCGGCCAGGCGCCGCGGCGGTTAAGTTGCCTGGAGGCGACCGCGGAGGGGACTCAAGTAAGAAGGAGGACAAGGCGGGTACTGCCTAAAAATGGCAGACTCGAATATCCCCTTCATTCAAATCAACTTGCATCACAGCAAAAGCGCCTCGGCGGTATTAGCCAGGTGCGCAGCTGAGATGCACACAAAGCACTTATTCCTTATCCAGGAACCGTGGCTCATTAAGGGACACATTAGGGGCCTGGGTGGCTGTGGTAGGTTATTTAAAGCCGACATTACAGAACGACCAAGGGCCTGCATTGCGACAAAAGGACTAGACGCTTGTCTACTGCCACAATTCAGTGACGGCGATTTAGTCGCTGTAAAACTGAAACTCAAAATGGACGACGGGGGGGGGGGTCAAGGAGCTGATGTGAGTGGGGTCTGTTTATATGCCCTACGATTCGGTAGAACTGCCCCCCCAGAGAAACATAGTAGGGTTGGTGGCCTACGCGAAGGAAAGAGGGCTAGAACTACTCTTGGGGTGCGATGCGAACTCACATCATCTGGTGTGGAGAAGCACCGATATAAACCCAAGAGGGGAAAGCCTACTTGACTTTGTTATGAACACCGACTTACAAATCCTAAATAGAGGAACAGAACCCACCTTCCTAGACTCTAGAAGACAGGAAGTGATAGATATCACACTATGCACAAGGGGCGTGATGGATCTGGTGGCGGGATAAAGGGTCTCGAATGAACCTTCAGGCTCCGATCATAGACAGATCCGATTCGACCTTGTGAGAGTGCGAAAAGAGGAAAAATGGGTGAGAAACCCCAAGAAAACAAACTGGGAGGACTTTAGGGCTGACTTAACTAGTCGGCTAAAAAAGGCACCGACCAGATTCCACACAAGGGAGGACCTAGAGACAGCGTCAGACTTCGTGGGTGATGCTATCAGGGAATCCTTTGAAATGAACTGCCCTTTGGAATTGAGGAATGCTTCGGCTAGGATCTCGTGGTGGAATGAGAAGCTATTGAGACTCAGGGCTGAGGCAAGAAGACTTTTCAATAGGGCCAAAAATGTAAATGCGTCGGGACACTGGGAAAAGTACAAGAACGCTCAGCGTATTTACAAAAAAGCGATAGTCAAGGCGAAAAAGATGGGGTGGAGGAACTTTTGCGAGGGAATCGAGAGTGCTCCAGAAGCGTCCAGACTCTGCAAAATCCTCTGCAAAGAGAGTAACCCACAGTGGAGCTGCCTTAAGCTCCCTAGTGGGGAATTTACCGAAACAACTGAGGAGACTTTGAACCATCTTATGGAAGTCCACTTTACGGGATTTCGGAAGTCCTCCTCAGCCATGGAAAACCAACAACAACTACTTATAAGCTACTTTATAAGCTACTTATAAGCCCAGAGCATGGGCGTTGGCAGCAAAAGTGGTTTATCCACAAGCAGTGGAGTGGGCAGTTCGCTCCTTTGAGCCTTATAAGGCACCGGGACCGGACGGCATACACCCCATACTTCTACAGGAGAGACTGAAAGCAATGATAGGCCCATTGACCAAAATTTTTAGGGCAAGCATTGCTCTAAGACATGTCCTCCAAGCATGGAGAGCCACTAAAGTGGTGTTTATTCTCAAGCCCGGTAGAAATGGACACATCAGGGCTAAGGACTACAGATCTATCAGCTTAACGTCTTTCCTGCTAAAGACCTTAGAGAGACTGATTGATAGGTTTCTCAAAAACGGACCACTAGCAGACCACCCTCTGGCTAGTACTCAATATGCCTACAGGGAGGGCAGGTCTACGGAGACCGCCCTACACCACCTGACGGGCAAGATAGAGACACAGCTAGAGGCGAAAGGATATGCTATTGGAACCTTCTTGGACATAGAAGGAGCTTTTGATAGCACTTCGAACAGAGCCATTAGGAAAGCACTGATCAGACACAGAGTTCCGGAGCCGCTGGTGGATTGGGTGATGGGTATGCTAGCGGGGAGGACCCTGACGGTCATGCACAGCGACACTATCATTAGTGGTAAACCGAGCAAGGGGTGCCCGCAGGGAGGGGTTCTATCCCCCCTGCTGTGGTGCCTTGTAGTCAATGACCTCCTAGTGTAATTACAAAGAAAAGGCTTCCTGACCTACGGGTATGCGGATGACATAGCCATAGTGATTACAGGCCCCTTTTTAAATATTTTAAGGGATCGAATGAACGACGCCTTAAAAATCGTACAAAAGTGGTGTGAGACTAAAGGTTTGATGGTCAACCCATCAAAGACCAATATAATGGTCTGCACCAGGAAATACAAACCAGAACCTATTGAGCCTTTTAAACTCTGGGGGAAGGTAATCCCGTTCACAACAACAGTTAAATATTTGGGCCTGTTTATAGACACCAAACTTAAGGCTGGTTTATAATAGCCGTAACCGTTAACCTAGGCCGGTGCCGTAAGAGTTGGAAGATAGGAAACCCGTACTACCGTTTATAATAGTTGGCAATAATCTGTTATTTTTGGCCGTAACCGAAAAGTTGACTCAACTTTATCTTTACCGGCCTACGGCCAGTGAAAGCAACGGAAAAGAAGTGAAATTGAGTGGAATCCATCATTCGCGCAGCGAGACTCGACTAGGTTCGGACGTGTTCACGGACGACACGTTTTTAACGTGTTCGGACGTGTTTTGTTCGGACGGAAATTTTTTTGAGGTATTGCGACTGTTACCGTCTGCATTGTGATTTCTTAACATATTTTGCGTCAATGCAACTGAGAAACGGAAAAAGACACGCCTCACAGCTCATAAGACAATTGGTTCGCCCTGGCCTGTATGGAACTTTGTTTTCCCGGCCATAATTAGAAGAAGAAGAGGAAGAGTGGAATCCAAAAGAAAGGAATCACACATAACCTTAATTTTGACATTTGACATACGTGATATAGCGATGAATGTAATAAATGACGTGGATTTAATATTCTGGGTCGAACAATTTCGGCATCTATACGATAAAAAAGAAAAAGATTACAAAGATAGAAATGTCGTAGAAAATTCTTGGCTATTTATTGGTAAAAAATTGGAAGCATCAAGTGAGTATATTACAATATATTTGATAAATATTAATTATCATAGAAATACCAACATCAAAGTTTTTCCTTAAATTCCTATTTGTTTTGTATACGCAAATAAAAAATTAGATTATTTTGTTAAAAAAGATATAGAAAGTTTGAATTCTGATAAATGACTGGTTTTCAATCACATTTATACCATTTTCAATTAAATTTTAAAAAGATAAGCAGCTAGAAAGCCTACGAGAGCTAGAGAGACAGTTATTAATATAATTCGAATAATGTATGTTATTCAGAAAAAACAATAACAAACGTTTCTGCCTACATCAGGCCTTCTTCAATGTATATAATACAAAAAAAATTTACAAAATAACAAAGTTAAAATTTAACAAAGAATACAATCTTTATACACTTAATACAATTTACGTTTTGTAATAATTGATTTATGTATTAAATGTATGAAGATTGTATTCTTTGTTAAATTTTAACTTCGTTATTTGGTAAATTTTTTTCATATACCTGATGTAGACAAAAACGGTTGTTATTGTTTTTTCTGAATAATATACATTATGTGAATTAATAATTGTCGTAGACTCTCTAGCTCCTTATCTTTTTAAATTTTAATTAATTGAGCCTTTTCAACACATTTTTTTGTTATTTTCAATTAGTTGAAGTACGCTGAATATATGTCACATGTAAAATTATATAAATACAGATATACTTGATGAAATACATTAAATAATTATAATTGTTATTTAGGTTCTGAATGTAGAGATCGTTGGATTGCCTTACGGAATCGATTTTCAATAGAACGATGCAAATTAATACGATCAGGATCAGGAGCATCGGATCAGAAAGAATGGCCATTAATGAAAAATTTGGCATTTTTACACGAATGTGTAAAACGACGAAAGACATTTGGTAACGTCGCGTCACCATGCAAAAACACTGAAGATTCTACATGTTCTATGTCAAATGATTCCTATGCCAAAGATCCTCAAAATTCGACTCAGAACGACGATGCTGCTGAAGAATTAACCTATGACGATGTTCAGTACCTTATTGATGAAACACCAAAAGAAGATGTGGAACATCAGGACGAACAAACTGGTTTGCGATTTTATTTCAAAATTTTGTAATTTTCTTTAAGTCTTTGGTTTTATAGATACTATTATAATAGATACTTTTGGTTGTAGCAATTATAAATGTTTTACGTTGGAATGTATAAAGTATCGTAGAGAGTGATTTTATACAGCTGATGATTGATTCTTCAAACTACACTAATTGTTTACTCTTTTTAAATATTAAAATAATTTGTTTCAATTATAAACAAAGTAATAATACATTAAAAATAATACTAATTCAATTTTCAGGTACATATGAGGATTTTGACGACGTATCGATATCGATGGACGAGACTTCAAGAGAAACTCTAGACCGCACTTCAAGAGAAAGTACTCAATCACCTGCAGTAAAACGCCCGCGCTCCAGATCCACTACTCCGAATGACAAAGGTTCCTCAAATAAAGCATTTGTCCAAGCCAAAATGGATGAAGCCGTAGATGTTTTTAAAAAATTTGTAACTGAAAGAAACACTTTGACTGCGGAAGATAATTCCTTGAAAAACTTTTGTAAATCAATATATGCTGACTTGAAAAATTTAGACAATAGAAAATTGATACATTGCAAAATAGAAATCATGCAAGTAATTGCCAAATATACAGAGTAATACATATATAATTTAATATAAAAATAAATCGTTTTATTAGTAATATGCATGTCAATTTAATATAAAAATAAGTATAAAAATAAATCGTTTTATCCTAAACTTGTGTTGTACAATTTTTATTACTAATCTAAGTCTAATCATTTTATTAGATTTTTTTTACAAAACTAATTATATTAAATCCGGTCTGGATCCTCTTGAAATATGTGCCCATACTGCCAAGGAACTGCCCCTTCATGCGAAAGATAATGTGCCATGCTGTCACGTAGAGCAATCATTGATCTTGATGGATTATTCGAACCCATGCGTCCTATTCTTTGAAAACTATTATCAATTTGTTCTTCTCGAAATAAGCCTTCATTAATATGACCATTATCTCGAACAGTATCACAAAAATTTGATGGGCAATACACTAGCTGTTCGTCATTCTTTTCAGAAATGCGCAGAAAATTATGTAAACATATTGTGGCAGCGGTAATCCTTTCTACATTATCAACTTCGGCAATGATATTATTTCGCAAGATTCTCCACCTCGATGCTAAAATAACAAATGAATTTTCTATTGTTCTCCTTGCTCTTGATAATCGGTAATTGAAGATTTGTTTTTCTTGATTTAAATTCCTTCCCGGATAAGGTCTTAGAATATATGGTTTTAGAGGAAAAGCCTCATCTCCAACAAAATAGAATGGAAAATCCATATCTGTGTTCGGTAATGGTGTACTTGCTGGTAATTTTATCTTACCGGAGTCCAAGCCTCGGCCGAAGGCTGACTCCGAGAATACTCCACCATCACTTTGCGAGCCATATGCTCCGATGTCTACAAGTGTAAATATGTAGTCAGCATCACAAACAGCCATGAGGACGATGCTGAATGTTTTTTTATAATTAAAAAAAGCAGTTCCTGATTTTTTTGGTGCCTGAATTGTTATATGTTTTCCATCGATTGCACCGCAACAGTTAGGGAGATTCCATTGTCTGTAAAATTCGTTCGCTTTCTCTTTCCATTCTTCGACTGTTGGTTGTTTGCAATATATAAGACTAAGAACATCCCATATTGCTTCACAAGTTTCCTTTATTATTACACTTACAGTAGTTTTTCCAATCAAAAAGGACCACGCAACTACTTGCATACTACAGCCTTGAGACAAATAGCTGCAATAATATAAATTCTACATTATTCTTTACATCGAAACTAATATATATAATTCTGTACAAGATATTATAAAAATTAAAAGATTTTATCACTTACAATAATGTAATAACTAGCCTATGTTCCGGACTTATAGGCTCACGTCTGCTCCACTTTACTAATTTGTGTTGTATAAGTCCTAACAATTTGTAGAAATTGGTCTGCGACATTCTTGTATATTTAATAAATTGTTCATTATCTATTGTCGCCATATCTTTAAATAAATTATGAAAATGTCCTGTGTCCTTCCTTTTTTGATTAATTGGACGTACATTCCATCGGCGTTTTCTCCTTATTTTTTAAATCAACGGTGCGTCTTCATATGCAGTGTATGCTAGTCCCAGAATTGATAAAAACATTCCACACACAATAATTTCAGATAAATCCATCGTTTCTGTGTTGGACAAATCCATTGTTTTAATTTAAATTTATTTATATTAAAAAAATTTGACTTTTACAGGTTATGCGTTTTACGGTGTGACTGCGACCGTAACAGCGGCGTCAACTGACTATTTATTATAAACCGCCCCTTTACAGATTACGGTGACGGCCTCTACGGCACCGGCCTAGGTTAACGGTTACGGCTATTATAAACCAGCCTTTAGCTGGAAAATACACCTTGCAGAAAGCAGGAAGAAATTCTACTCGTGTATGTGGATGTGTAGAAGAGCTATGGTGAAGTCTTGGGGCATCAAAGCTAGTGTAGCATTATGGCTATACAGGGCGATGCTGTTACCGAGGCTGCTCTACGCGTCTGTGATCTGGTGGCCTAGGGCGGGGAAAGTGGAGGCAAAGAACCTGCTAAAAAGCCTACAAGGGAGTTACTTAAGGGCTGCAGTAGGGGCTATGAAGACTACACCCACGGAGGCGCTAGAAATTGCACTCTGTATACCTCCACTGGACCTCGCCGTGGAACATGCAGCCAGGAACACAGCATACAGACTAAAGTGTCAGGGAGAATGGAGGAATACAGGTCTGGGACACACAAGGCTCGGCCTACTTCAGAAAAACCCTTTCACTCTAAAACAGGATAGAATTCTAAGGAAATACCAGTTGGTAAAAAGTTTTACGATACGAATACCAACCAGAAAAGAATAAACGGACTCGAAGGGAGTCAGGGATCCCAATGTGGATCTATGGTTCACCGACGGGTCGGGCATCAACAACTGTTTTGGGGCAGGATTTTATGGGTCGAAGGAAAACCACAGGGAGAGTATTCCTGTGGGAAGCCACTCAACAGTGTTTACTGCTGAGATACTGGCTATCCTGAGGTGCACGGAACACCTCCTTAATAACAACACGAGGGGAAGGAAGGTAAATATCTGCTCAGACAGCAGGGCAGCCATACTAGCGCTAGCAAAAACAACCACCGAATCAGCATTGGTTTGGGACTGCATGCTGGCGCTAGAGAGACTAGGTAGACTAAATAAAGTCACCTTAGTATGGGTACCTGGGCATCAAGGAATACCCGGAAATGAAACCGCAGACTCACTGGCTAAGAAAGGAGCAAGCGAACCAGGAGAAGCACCATCTGACCAGGTAGCGGGAATACCCTTCGCAGTAGGAGAAGAAATCATCAAAAGCTGCCTGAAAGAGGAACACTTGTCCAGGTGGGAAAAATTAGAAACATGCCGCCAGGCCAAGACTTTGATGAAAAACAGCAGACCAGGAAGAACTAAAGAATTACTGGAACTGACTAAACAAAAACTGAGAATGGCGGTGGGGCTGCTTACTGGTCACTCCGCCTTACTGAGAGCCCATTTATTCAATCTCGGACTCGCGGAACGAAGAGAGTGCCGCCTATGTGGGGACGAGAAAGAAGACAACGTGCACATACTGTGCCATTGTCCGGCACTTGTGTGCAAAAGATATAAAATTTGGGGACAAACGTTCCTAAGTCCCCAGGATCTGGTAAGTGCTAGGGTCTTAGACTTAATAAACCTGGTACAAGGCTCAGGGCTGACTCTATAGACCTAACAAATAAAAGAGTGGGAAGGCACAAAGGATCACTAGATCTAGGTACCGTCAGGGACCTTAATGGAACCACCCACTTCTAATCTACTACTACTACTACAAGGAAATACAAGATATTTAAATACAAAGTTTACATGTGTATTTTTTAGTGGTCACAAAGAATTACAGAGGTAACAGTACAAAATAAAAATATTTTATTAAAATATTTAATCCAACGAGGGAATACAATTTTATTTAAATACAAAGTTTATATATGTATTTTTCAATAGAATAAAAGATTTAATCACAAAGAATTACAGAAGTAACAGTACAAAATAAAAATATTTTATTAAAATACATAAATTTTTCTTGTAAAAATACTTGGCGCTGCTAGACCTCGAAATTTTAAATAAATAAATAAACTTATCCTATACTTAATTATAAGCCGCATTATTCGCCGTTGTCACGCACACCCATATCACTCGCTCGCACATACACACCATGCTGATAATTATTTTGTTACTCTCGTCGCATTTTTCTCTGAATTTTTTTTATTTTTTGTTGTCCTTATTAGGACTGTTACTTTTGACAACTTCGAAGCTTCGAAGTTCAAAGTTAAATTCGAACCTTCAAAGATTCGAAGCTTCGAAGTTCGAAGTTAACTTCGAACTTCGAAGTTTCGAACAATATATATTTGTGCGATTGTCAAATTCATTTAAAGGACGCTAAAAATATTGTAAAAAGAAAAAGAATTAGTCAATATATATACTAAAAAAATGTGTAATTATTCCTAAATTACAATCTTCAAATATCATAACATGAATTATTATCTACATGTTTAAAACAGAAAAGTTTTAAATAAAAAATTAAGCCGTTCTTATTGAAACATGAAACGAGTTTTCGGAAATATTTCTCGTTCTGAAATTATCAAATAACGCATAGGGCGATATTTGTCCTTAATATGCTATAATTGTTTGAAGTACATTTATCACTTAAAAGATTAATATTGCAATTGGCAATTATATATCTTATTTAAAAATATATATATTTATCAAGAATAGTTGTTAAGTTACTTATATTTGTTTATCGCAAAATTCGTATGTGTACATATATATAGCGAGAATAGCGCGCGTTGGCTAATGTATAGTTTTTAAGAGTGGAGATCACTTTTAAACTTTCAAAACATCAATTTTTTTAAAAGTTGAACATTTTATAATATTTTTAAAATAAAACGCTTGTTACAATTTGAAACATTTACCAAGTTAGTCGAGTTACAATATTTTATTGCGTCAGAGATTTAAATTGTGTTATACTTGTGTTCTGTCACTGAAACTTTAATCACGTTTTTCAAAATATTTTTGAAAATTCATCAATTAGATGTCCAACACATTTTGCTTTTAATCTATATAAAAATTGTTAAGACAATTAACAATTGATAATTCGTTAACAAAATTATTTTTAAACTAAATATAAAATTAAAAAAGAACTATAATAAAAACTAAATAAAACTAAATAAAACTAAATATTTTTGTTAAAAAAATAAAGGTACACGGCTTTATTGCTTTAATAAAAATTTGTTTTGAAAAATAAAAACATTTGTCGAAACATTCTCAGAGGCCATGCAGCTCCGTTGTGGCGAAACGATATTGCCCGCAGTTGAAAAAATTCGCTCTCTGACGCAACGGATGTCGCGGGAATACATAAATATTTCTTCGCCAATAGAGCCAACTGTGGAAATTTCTTTTCAAGTGATTTCCACCATTGAAGAGGATCCATATTAATGTCAATTTGTGGCTCACAAAGATACAGTTGGATCTGCTGAGCTGCCGAAGTTAAATGCGTGTTTTCGGGCTTTTTAAAAAGATAGTCTAGTACGCTATTTGACAAGGTTTGTGACGATTCGGACCCTGTTGGAATAAGAGATGTTGCCTTTAATTCAATCAGTTCTCTAATCGCGCGGCCCGTTGCAACATTGGTTCAGCCTGGAGATCTTTATGACGAGGATCTAAAAATGATGCTTTTTGACGAACTAATATATTTTCCTGTGACTCCATTTGGAAACGAATTGATAACGCCTCTGCTAACGTTTTTGATACGTCTTCAGTTCCACGAGAAAGATAAAAAGACTTTGTAAAATGACATTATATAGACGTTTAATTGACTACCCAAGTAGCAGACAGTCGTCATAATGACGTGATTTTTACGTCATTTTATGACGCATGTTATGTCATTTATTCCTAAAGTTTAACGTAAAAATGACGTATTTTTCCACAGTATTTTTCACAGGAATATTTCTACATTTATAGTGTTTCGTAACTTTATGATTGAAGTGGTGAATTTATGATATAAGTGGATCTAGTTGCGTGTGTATAATCATAGTTTTATGACAACTATTTAATTCATGCAGTGTTATAACTATCAAGAAGATATCATTACAAGATTTTTGAACACTTTAAAGATGTACCGTTATAGATAAGTACAGTTAATAAGGAAGCATCAGGGTCAGAAGATCGTCACTATCCACTGGATCATCGAAGTCAAGCGACACGGGCGCGGTACTGTACTAGGATGGGTGACCGCCTTGAGACAGCGGGCTATGCTACACACACACGATATGTAAAGAAACAGTTAAAATGCTTTTTTTTTCTTAAATATAGAAAAAGAACGTTTTTTTATAAACGTTTATCAAGTGGACATTTTTAAATTTTAATTTCATAAAAAAACATTTCTAAAAACCGGTATGTCGTACATTGGACCTATTTTTGCCGTCAATAAAACGTCAGAAAATGACGTCGTTGAGATGTGACTTAGGACCGTGAAAAATACGTCATTTTTACGTTAAACTTTAGGAATAAATGACGTAACATACGTCATAAAATGACGTAAGAATCACGTCATTATGACGACTGTCTGCTACCTGGATAGCGATTACAGTTTGAATTACTGGACGTATCATTGATGCTGGAGCTCCGGATAGTACCGTATAGTTGCAATTTCAAGTGGTTTGAGAACTGGTATTAAATTTTCAAACATACTCCATTCATCTTCATTTATTTCTAAATTTTTAGCATGCAAAGGAGTTGTCACGGTTCGATCTCCAAGAACAGCTGTGATAGCGCTACGATTCTCTACAAGTCTTTCAGCCATAAGTAAATCTGTATTCCATCGAGTACGAACACTTTGGATTAATTTCCGTTGAGGTAAGCCTAATTGTTCTTGTTTTTTGCAAGAGCTTGTGAAGCAATGACGGAATGATGAAAATGGGAAACAATTTTACTTCCTTTAGCAAGCACGATGGAAATATTATCTTCCTTCAATGCATCTCTCACGGCTAAATTTATCGTGTGTGCTGCACAACTAGAGCTGGATTCGACGTTCATCATGCTGTTCACTGCGAGAACAATGTTGCTTGCATTATCATGAACAATGGATACAATTTTGGTGTCAATTTGCCATTCAGCAGCAATATTTTGTAAGCTGTCCGCTAAATTTTCCGCCGTATGCCTTTCGTTAAGTTCTTGCATACTTAACGTGAATATTTGTGATCACGATATCGCGATACCATGTCATTTAGTACGTTTATATTTGTTTGCTTGGGTTGCCGTGTTTTTCAAATTTTGCCTGCCAACACTGTTTTGTCATTTACATGTATAACAGTAGCATGGCAAGGACAACACGAGTAAACAATTATAAACGTACTAAATGACATGGTATCGCGATTTCGTGATCACAGTATCGTGACGTTTGCAGTGTGAGAAGTTCACAAATTAAGAAAATGCAGAAGAGCTGAGTATGGCAACATTGCTTGAAAGCTCCTGACGGCCAGTCAGCAACTTGCCAATTATGTGATACAGTGCTTTGAACATATAATTCTACAAGTACCTTAGTACAGCAATTAAAAAGAGTACATGATTTAACGCCATCACAAAAACTTCCTATATGGCTTATTGCGGTACTTGATAAACATTTTTATGAACAAAATATAGGGCATCTCGACCATCACAGACAATGCATAAGAGCAAAGGTAACTGATAATAACGTATCCCACACCCATAACAAACTGGAACCAAAAGTTAAAAAAAGTTAATGCATTTTTTCCGTATTTCTCTATTAATGTTGTATTTTCAAATATTTTTATACTTACACGTGGCAGAAATTCAAAATGAATCGACGTTTCACTGTATAAATGAGTCGATTGTATGATGACAGGATTTATAAGATAAGCGCAGTATGTAAGCCTGCTAAGGGGAATCCAGCCTTTGAAAGAGAGTAACCGATTAACGATGCCTATAACAAATCAAATATACAATGATAAAAAAAATGATTTTTTTAAACTACGACAATATTTCAAATATATCACTAATATATATTAAAAATATGCTGATTTTTATAAGATGTATTTACGTGTTAATAAATAAACGAACCTTCGTGTTTAGTGGAACATGCTATTATAACACATCCAATACATATTGCCCAAAGTGTTTTGTTCAGTGCTACATAAATAGAAGTAGCTAGAACGGATATGTGTCGATTGTAAGACAAAAATAATACGAATACTTTGCAAAGAATAGCCAGGCACCAACACAAAATTATATGTTTCTGAAATGTATGTTAAATTAATATAACAATTTTCATTTATGCGGTATACTATGTAATTAATTTATATGGTAGTTTATACTAGTTAGTTTATATAGAATATAAGTTTATATATAGATATACTCCATAAAGTTTTTCAATGACTATTTATTTTTAATGTGTTATATAAAACAAAAAATATACTTTACATCTTTCAAGACAAGATTATTCTTTAATTTTATCAAAATGTAACCCGTAATTATTCCAATGATATATGGATTCATTCTCATCCATGGTGAGACATAGAAGATATTTGCAAAACGTTTTTCTTCATCAAATCTGTATAACAATAAGATATGAGACAATAAAAAATCTTCTTAAGTTGATTTCTCAATAAGTAAACTACTTTAATAACTTACGTCGCGACATATTCGTAAACGTGTGAAATATAACCGTTAAGAATAATTGAGCCTATTAAGAGTGCACTCAATATCGTAACAGCGGCATAAAAGTATCTGAAATTCATAATATATTTATTCAAGTATACATGAAGAAAACATTAAGATAACATTAAGATAACAGTTGGTTAACATACATAGTGGACAAAATTAACAGTGCCGTAGCGATTACATAGAATTGCATATCATTAGCTAGATACCAACTCCAATTCATGCACTGTAATGCAATAAGAATTTTAGAAAAGTTTTATGCGTCTCCAAGTATAATTTTAAATTAATTTTAATCAAACGTGTTTGTACCATTGCATCCACTTCAAACAAATTATTTATGTATAGAATATTTCTCCACCAATATTTCGCACAAGTTTCGTGCGACTTTTCGTAAATGTAAAATTGCGATGTTTTATCGAACCAAGCCCAGCTTAATTGCGTTATTTTTAACACCATCATGTAAGCCGGTGTCAGCCTTAAAAAGAAAAATTTTATTACAGCCGCGTGTAAAAAAGGAAAGTTATTATTTAGTTTACATTAAAATCAATATTCAAATTTCTTTGTAACATATTCTCTTATTTTGTTTATTGCCGCAAAAATTTTATTTTGTCGTTTGTATTGTTTTCTGTGTTCTTCACAAACATATATCACCATTTAACAAAAACTTACCGAATAAATCTTTTTATTACATGAATAAAGAATTCAATTAATTTTTCGCCGCAATCAATCGGCTTTAATACTTCGTTCGTTTTATCTCGCATTAAATACATATAAGTCACTAAACATCCGCTTGAAACGAAAAAAATATCAACTGCTAGGATTCCAATGGCACTTAAGTATTTATAACTCTCAGTGAATCTGAGCAACCATACTTTATTGTCTGTCAACACAAAGCAATTTTCGTTATGCGTAAAGAGTAAAATAATAAAAGAGCCAAAAGTATCCATTCCACAGATTTATTATAAATTACTTACCGAGAGAATTCAATGAAAAATATATATTATGTAAAATGATTATCGAACACATGCTTAGAAATTTTAAGCCGTGAATAACGGGTATTGTGCCGGTATCTAACTTTGTGCTAAATATCTTTCCCGTATTTGTGTAAACGGAGAAACATATTAATATTTCTCCAATTTTACTTTTCCGATATGAAGACAAATTTACTTCCTCAGGCACCTTTACCGTACCTAAATCATAATTCGACGTCTTTAGTAGTAATACAAAAATCAAAATGCTTTAATTAAGTAAGATTAATATTAAACAAGGGAAATCTATACGAATAAGCTATATGTACACAAAATGTAGCTACAAAATATATTTTATAATTAATTATTAATTACTTAAAGTAATAGCTGATTGCAAATTGTTAATAATTTTAACACTAAAGACAAAGACTTGATTTGTAGAAAATTGTAGCATATAAGACGGTAAATAGTCTGTTGTAATAGAAATTATTTCTATAAGTTTTAGATATGACACTTACTATTGCCAGTTTTATTCGTCTCATTTTTCTTTACATGTTTTTGGTTCACAAATACATCATATATCGTTCCGATTGCTGTCATGAAAAAAGAAAACCCTAAGCCAACACTGCAAATAGAATATTTCTTGATTGATTCTTTCGGAGGATTAAGATTAAAATTACTTATAATATTATTAATCTTTTCGGTTATAACATATTATTGTTGTGTTTGTATTGTCAAGTAATTACAATTTATACATTTCTTGAGACGTACCAAATGAAACATAACGCACTACTGGGTAGTTTTTTATTATCGTCATTTAGATCTTTAATCTGGATTAGCTGAAAATCCGCGGAGTAGAGATCATCAAAGATAACTCTGTCACGAAATATTCTTTCCAAAATAAAGCTCAAATTACTTATAGTGCACGATGCTGGTAAACAGAGTCCGAGCGTAATCACATTCTAAGATAAAACTTTCTGTATATATTTAAATGTCGAACGTATTCTTTATCACATAAAGATTTTTTAAACTTACCTCGTCAAATAAATTTGTGTGATATTGAATAGTACTGTTGTGTCTAAAATAAACTACAAAATAATTTATTTGAAAAGGTGGAAATTCCTTTCGCAGATCGCGATAATGCGTGTTATTTAGTATTTTCTGCTGTGAGATCTGTAGAGGAACCGTATTCATCGTATCAAGACACTGACTACGACTGCCCAGCCAATAATTATTTCCATAAAGGAAACCCGATTTAAAGCCACCACTGGAATCTAATACTAAAAATAAAAATTACAATGTTATGCAAAAATACTAAATGACTAATTTTTACTTAATATTAATTAATCACGCATTGTTGCTTCTTCATACAGAAAACTGTTTTCGTAAACAAATTCTTTTTTCAGTTTTCTATGCCAACGTGTTAATTCAGAATGTTCTAAAACTACCCACACAGCAAAATATATCTGAGATATATACTACGTTTATGCGGCGAGGCTATGCGTTTACGCGATGTAGTAACCCAGGTAGCAAGCACTCGTCATTTTGACGTCAATATTTGGTCATAATTGGTCAGTAACGTCATTCGTCGATTAAGTGACGTATATTTAACGTCATGTTTTAATACGTCAAAAAAACTTTGTAAAATGACATTATATAGACGTTTAATTGACTACCCAAGTAGCAGACAGTCGTCATAATGACGTGATTTTTACATCATTTTATGACGCATGTTACATTATTTATTCCTAAGTTTAACGTAAAAATGACGTATTTTTTACAGTATTTTTCACGGGAATATTCCTACATTTATAGTGTTTCGTAACTTTATGATTGAAGTGGTGAATTTATGGTATAAGTGGATCTAGTTGCGTGTGTATAATCATAGTTTTATGACAACTATTTCATGCAGTGTTATAACTATCAAGAAGATATCATTACAAGATTTTTGAACAATTTAAAGATGTACCGTTATAGACAAGTACAGTTAATAAGGAAGCATCAGGGTTAGAAGATCGTCACTGTCCACTGGATCATCGAAGTCAAGCGACACGGGCGCGGTACTGTACTAGGATGGGTGACCGTCTTGACACAGCGGGCTATACACACACGATATGTAAAGAAACAGTTAAAATGCTTTTTTTTTCTTAGATATAGAAAAAGAACGTTTTTTTTAAATAAACGTTTATCATGTGGACATTTTAAAATTTTAATTTCATAAAAAAACATTTCTAAAAACCGGTATGTCGTACATTGGACCTATTTTTGCCGTCAATAAAACGTCAGAAAATGACGTCGTTGGGATGTGACTTAGGACCGTGAAAAATACGTCATTTTTACGTTAAACTTTAGGAATAAATGACGTAACATACGTCATAAAATGACGTAAGAATCACGTCATTATGACAACTGTCTGCTACCTGGGAACTTACATAATTTTCTACCGTTTACGCGTGCGTAGTATTCTGCGATACTTTTTGAGAGCCGTTTACGCGTGCGTAGTATTCTGCGATACTTTTTGAGAGCCGTTTACGCATTCGCGAAGTATATAGGTTCCTCTCCGGTCCGTAGGGTCCGTAATACGATTTAGAGGTTATCAGTTCAAATTCTACATTATAATTAATGTAAATATGTTTTTCAGCCGCAATAAATGTCAAGTTATAAAAATATTTAATGTGGTATCCAGCACTCTAACCTCAATGTATAGTACATAACATATGCGTAATATAATGACAGTTACGGTTGTGGGGTACATTGCTACTTATTATTTTTATAAATCATATCATTATTGTTCATATAATGTAACTAACCTGCAATTGTTATCTGCTTTTTATCGACACTCGTATTAATGATACTTCCAGGTGACACTGATAAAAAGTAGCTTTGAAATATCGCGCGGGGTTTGTTGTACTGCACTCTCTTGCACTCTTGCACTGTCTTGCACTCAATCAAATTTGCCGTTTAAGCGAGGTATTAGCAAGGAAAGTATTAGCTAATTTGAGTAAGTTACTGCTATTATCGTACTTTAAGTCACGGCTAGACACCCCTGTTTACGCGGAGTGAATTATCGTAAGTTATGATAATTTAGGTGAATTATCGTAAGTTACTACATCGCGTAAACGCATAGCCTCGCCGCGTAAACGTAGTAATAGCCAGATATCTTTATGCCTACAATTTTAAGTCAAATCTGAGATTTTATTGTCAGATATTTACAGAATATCTACAGGACATCATTACTCGATATCACATTACATCTTTAAAAAAGACAACCCTGCAACATTTGCATTCGAATATATGTGGCCGAGTAAAATTATATTTTTACAAAATGTCCGCGCGCGCGCGCGCGCGCGTGTGTGTGTGTGTGTGTGTGTGACAGAGAGAGAAGGAGAGAGAAAGAGAGAAAGAAGTGCTTGTTTTGCTTCCTCAAGAGAAAGCTTTGTTTTCGTAAATTCGTATATAAACCTTTGATTGCATATGAAGTTGGCTTTAATCAACTAAAGGGCCTATAGCGGAGTAAGCATGTGAAATCTGCCCTTGATCATACAGAGCTGACATTAATGTCACAAGTTAGTATTAATATGATAAAACTTTCCACCAAATATTATTTTTAAAAATTCATTTTTTTAGAAGTTATGCAGCGAGAAAGTAAAATAAAGAAATGTATTTTTCTCGAAAACCACTTGACCGATCTTGATGAAAAAAATATATGTTATGTAGACTAATAAAACTAATTAACAAAAAAAAGTTCAAAATGTTTGCCAAAAAAGACCAAAAAAAATATTTGAATTTTTAAATATTTTTTTTAGGGTGATATGTTCGAGGTACCACTTTGAAATTTTTACGAAAATTTCTTTTAAAGTGTCCACTATAACATATATTTTTTTCATTTTTTTTTAAATGCTGCTGCATAATGCTATAGCCAAAAAAGACCAAAAAAAATATTTGAATTTTTTAATATTTTTTTTAGGGTGATATGTTCGAGGCACCACTTTGAAATTTTTACGAAAATTTCTTTTAAAGTGTCCACTATAACATATATTTTTTTCATTTTTTTTAAAATGCTGCTGCATAATGCTATAGCCAGTATAGCCATTGCAACGAGAAAGAGATAGCGGCGAATGTGTTCGCTCGGCGCTCAGTGAAAGTGAAAGCCCGGCCCGAAATGCAATGGACGACACTAAACGAATCTCGAAAAAAGTTTTTTTCTTTTTACATTTTTATGTGTACTTCAACGCGAATTATGTTCAGCATTCTATAACTCTTTATCGTTGAATCTTAATTTGCATTAAAAAACACAACGTTAAAATAAATGTATTTCTAGAAATATGTCCTGCAGTCGTTCGTCGCATTTCAGAGCTTAACATTCCCGCCGATGAGCAAAGGCATGCAGCTTCTATTTTTTCTCGTTAGCTAATATGTATATAACAGCATTTTATAATTATTTATCGCCTAATTACATGCATTCGAGAGAGCATGTCTTGCATTAAAGAATACGTAATAATATTAAAATAAACGTATTTCTCGAGATTTATTTGGTTTCGCGTGTGGCATTTCGGAGCTCCGAATTTGTCACCCAACGCCGCCCGTCGGCATTCGCAGCTATACCTCTCTCTCGTTGGCTAGCATTATGCAACAGCTTTCTATAATTTTTTATCGTTTAATCTTATACGAGAGAGCATGCCTCGCATTAAAAGACACATAACAATGTTAAAATAAACGTATTTCTCAAGATTTAGTTGGTGTGGTATTTCGGAGTACCGAATTTGTCGTTTAACGGCGCGCCTACGGCCAATCAGAGCGCTGGCAGGTGTGCATCGGAGGGGCCTGCGCTCTGGCCAATAGCAGCGTGATTACGAGGAGGCAATGTGGGGTGGCAAGACCCGCGCTCGGAATACCTCCGTCAACCTCCTTGCTCAATATGCTTCCCTGATATATCAGGAGTAAATTTCCGAGATTTTGCGCTGCGAAACCTGAGTTTCGCCTACTTTATCATCCGAATTAATTCTTCTATTAACTTTTATTGTCTTCTAACGTCTCCACTGATGCATAATTAAATTGTTGCTATCTTATAATTATTATTTTAGATTACAGTATTCTATTAATCTAATTATTAATATAGTTATTAATTATGTTCTTTTGAATAATTTATGCAAACTCAAAAAATGCGGCAGAAAGTTTCGCATACTGAAATGTAAAACGTAGGCAACAGCATTTTAAAACTCTTTATTGTCAAATCTCGTTTGAGAGACCATGATTTGCATTAACGGACACATAACAATGTTAAAATATGAATATATTTCTCGAGATATGACCCAGTGTCGTTCAGCGCATTTCGCATTTCAAAACACCCGCGGAATACCTACTGCAATCCGGACAACCTCCTCGCTCAACATGCTTTCCTGATATATCAGGAGTAAATTTCCGAGATTTCGCGGTGCGAAACCTGAGTTTCGTCTAATTATTTATCATCTGAATTAATTCTTCTATTAACTTTTATTGTCTTCTAACGTCTCCATTGATGCATAATTAAATTCTTGCTATTTTTTAATTATTATTTTAGATTACAGTATTCTATTAATCTAATTATTAATATAGTTATTAATTGTGTTCTTTTGAATAATTTATGCAAACTCAAAATGCGGCAGAAAGTTTCGCATACTGAAATGTAAAACGTATAAAGCAACAGCATTTTAAAAACTCTTTATTGTCAAATCTCGTTTGAGAGACCATGATTTGCATTAACATACACATAAAAATGTTTTTAATTCTATAAATGACGATAAGATAGTAATATTGTCAAAAATTGTCAATTGTAAAAAAAAATTGTAAAAACTCTGGATTGTAATTGGCCGATTGTTTAAGTTTTACTTGCATTCTTCTAATTTTTGTGGTATATATAAGATGCCACGATATGCCTTATTACGATAAATTGCTCGGATAAGATGATTATAGGACGTGTGGCATGCATCATGCATACACATGTACAGAGATTTTATAGTTCATTTCTTAAAAATGCGCTTTCAGAAAATAACAGTTATTTATAATTGAATTTGTCTTTAAATATGCTTTAACTTGGTTATAAGAACAATTCAAGATTTTTGTGACAAACTAAATAAATTTGCAAAAGTGAAATTTTGAGATATATTTATATAACATGTAGAGTACAAAAGTATATTTTTTATTAACAAATATTTATATTTTTGTTAGTTCAGGATGGTGCGTGCAGGATTATTAGAAACGATATTCAAGTGCCATGAGATTTAGTGTGTTTTAATTGCAGCCCGATTTATTAAGTCCGCTATTACAATTTAAGTCTTTGCCCGAAGTCTCTGTTAAAGTCTATTGCTCACACGTCCGCGCGTTTACGAGTCATCCGAGAGTCGAATGTGATCTCTTAATTTATTAAAACACAAATGTGATCTTTTAATTTATTACACTAATATTTTCATAAATACATTATTAATTTAAGATTAAAGAATATTAGTTAATATATTTAATTTAAATGGAATTGCATAATTAATCAATTAAAATATGCAACATAAGCTAAAGATGAATAGTTGTTTTGCTTCCTCATAGAGGAAGCTTTGGTTTCGTGAATTTCATATATGAACCTTTGATTGCGCATAAAGTTGGGTCTAGTCAATCAAATTTAAACGAATTATATATGAAATAGGGGTAGAAGAAACCAACGAAGAGATTGGTTTTTGAGTTTTTTCTGTCAATATGTTCAGATCGTTGTAAAACGTCGAAATATCGCCTAAAAATCGCCTGTCCGTATGGTGTGTGTGTGTGTATGTGGACATTTGATGTTGTGGTTGCTCTAACTTCCGCAAATATTGAAATATCGGGCTGTTTTTTTTTTTTTAATTGATAGAGTATTATTCAAGGAAGGTTGGTATTGAATTTGGCTATGATCGGTAAAGGGGATTCTTTTAAAAAAAAATTTTTTACTTTTTTTAGAAATGTTCGTTGCTATAACTTTTGTAAATTTTGAAATATTAAGCTTTAAATTTTGAAATATTTTAAGGCACATTTTATATAAAATAAACATTATCCGTTAAATATATAACAGGGTGCAAGTAGAAACTTGTACATTGCCCTTCCTCATATTTTTTAAGTAAGCAAGTAGAAACCTGCATTGCTTCCTCTATTTTAAGCCATAGTTATTTATATTTATTTATTTTGGCTTCCTCATAGAGGAAGCAATCAAAATTATGGACCTTTAACTGCATGTAAAGCTGAATCTAATCAACCAAATCTTAAAGAATTATATATGAAATTTTGGGGTAGAAAAGACTGAAAAATATAATAAAATTATAGATCGATATCTCCAAATTTGCGGAAGTTAATGCATAAAAAACATTTCTGCAAAAATTCAAAATTTTATTAAAAAAGAACCTTTTGATTATTAGCAATTTTTATTAATTCTATTATATTCTTCAGTTTTTTCTACCTCTATTTCATATATAATTCGTTTAGATTTGGTTGATTAGTTTTGGAGTTATAGAAATTTCGGTAAATTTGGCACACACATACACACACACATACACACACACATACATACATACAGACATTTTTTAAAATTGCAATTTTTCGACGTTTTAGAACATTCTGAACACATTCAGAAAAACAAAAAAAATTTTTTTTTTACGAAAACAAAGCTTCCTCTATGAGGAAGCAAAATAGAGAGAGAGAGAGAGAGAGAGTTTTGGCTTCCTCTATGAGGAAGCCAAAACAAATAAATACAAATAATTATGCATCGAATAAAATATAAGCTTAAAATAGAGGAAGCAATGCAGGTTTCTACTTGCACACTTAAAAACTGCAATGTACATACAAGTTTCTCTCTAACTACTTGCTTACTTAAAACTTAAACTATGAGGAAGCAATGTGCAAGTTTCTACTCTTGCACCTCTTTTATATTATTTATTATTTTTAGCAGCTTTCTAGATTTTAAATTCGAGTAAATGGAATTAATAGCGAATCAGTTATAATTTTACGTACCTTTCAAGCTCCACAGCGTTCGTTGACTAAGAGCATCTCGGAAAGTTTTCAACTCCTTTCCGCATGTTGAGTTGAGAAGATCTGCCTTGGAAGCAACGGCATAAGCAGGCAATATACGACCATGAAATTCTTGAGTACAACCACCGAATAATACAGCTGAATTTGTCAAAAGAATAAACACAAGCCGTTGCATTGTATTTTACAATAGTGTTTAGCTTGTAGCTGATGTCACTGTTATTTCTTATTTCTCGTTACCGTGATAAATATCTGCATCAATGGTAAATACATGCATAAAAAGTAGGTACTCGCCGACTTTATCGCTACTTAAATATGTTGTAGAGGAAGTCTTTCTGAGTAATTCTACGCAAGAAAAAAGTGGGAGCGACGATATGATAAAGGCCAGCAAGTATTAAAGTTCCTCAAATTTTCTCTCAACTTTACCTTTTCTCCTACAAAAAGTCTATCGAATTCTCGGATCCTCCGCGGATTTCATTTCTCAAATTTCGCAGATTTGTAATATATATATATATTGTATATTATATATATACAGGGTGTCCCATTTTAACTTGGACAGCAAAATATCTCAAAAACTAAACTCCATATACAAAAATGTTGGCGGTTGAAACGCACGCGATGAAACTTCCACGCGGAAAGCACGTCCGGCGTGAAGAAAGTGATTCTAGAGGATGGTGATTTCATACTGAACTCGGCCAGAGCAATATTGGCAGCATTGAAGTAGCGCCAACAGTTCTTACAGCTTGAATTCGATGTCTATACGTGTCCCAGGTCGCCGATGACGAAGTCCAGATAATGCGCTGCGTAGTTTTCGGTGTCCAGGTGTATTAATACTTTGAATTCGATGTCTACGTGTCCCAGGTTGCCGACGATGAGGTCCAGATAGTGCGCTCCGTAGTTTTCGGTGTCCAGGTGTATTAATACTTTGAATTCAATGTCTACGTGTTTCAGGTTGCCGACGACGAGGTATTAATACACCTAGACACTGAAAACTACGGAACGCATTATCTGGACTTTGTCATCGGCAACCTGAGACATGTAGATATCGAATTTAAAGTATTAATACACCTGGACACCGAAAACTACGAAGCGCATTATTTGGATGTCGTCATCGGCAATCTGGGACACGTAGACATCGAGTTCAATGTATTAATACACGTGGACACCAAAAACTACATCAGAGCGCACTATCTGGACCTCGTCGTCGGCAACCTGGAATACGTAAACATTGAATTCAAGCTGTAAGAACTGTTGGCGCTACTTACTCAATAATGCCAATATGGCGAGATGAAAATCTCACCAGCTCCGGAATTAAAATTATATCGACACATCATAAAAATGGAATGAATTAAAATTATTTCGAGACATCATAAAAATTCGGAATTATTTTTAAGTATCGACATATAAATTTTAATTTATTCCATTTTTATGATGTCGACATCATTTTAATTTATACAATTTTTATGATGTCTCGACATAATTTTAATTCATCTAATTTTTATGATGTCCAGACATAATTTTAATTCGTGAAATTAAAATTATGTTGGGACAAAAATATAATTCCGAATTTTTATTATGTACTGACATAATTTTAATTCATCCAATTTTTATTATGTTCGACATAATTTAAAATCATTAGTAAAAATCGCTATTTTTCTCAAGACAATTATTTTTTGAAACTTTTATATTATGTAGAATATTATTGATGCCATTAAAAACTAAAACGGCGTGCCATATATGTACACTGTTGGAAAAGTGTTAAATATAACATAAATCGCATGTCCCAAACGGTCCACTCAAATTTGTGTGTTAATTTAACATAATATGGATGTGCTATGGATATTATGTTAAAATATTTCAAAAGAAAAAAAATGTAATTTTGATCGTAATTTGAAGTTAATTATGTGTACAATTAACATAACTTTTATGTTGAAGTTAAAATTGTAAGATAAAATCAATACTCTTTTTCTGTAAATTTTAACACATTTAATAAATACGTTCGAAATCACCGCCGAACATGTTTCTTCGTTTTTTCGCAACGGAATGGCGCCATCGATTTAATTTACGATCATTTATTTGACCGATTGATTTTTCACGCGGAGTTCGCAACAGTCCTGTTTAATAAATATTGGTTGAATCTTTAGTAATTAATTAAAAATAATAAATTAATTAATAATTAATCAATAATTCGTTATTAATTAATTAAATATGCGTTGTCTCTTAGGCTGGGGTTACACTATGCGCGGTTTCGCGAATCGGATTCGCGAATCGTGCATTTGTATACTATTCGTGCTAAGCACACACACATGGTATATACAAATGCACGATTCGCGAATCCGATTCGCGAAAACGCGCATAGTGTAGCCCCAGCCTTATATATATAAGCATACTCGATAAAAACAGTACGTGAAATCCACGTTATTGCTGTACGTGGATCAGCATCGTGGAATCCATGTGGACATTCGAGTGGACAATCCGCTCAAGAACGGTAGTGTAGTCCACGTGGATGAGATCATCGATTTGACGTGAAATCCACGTGTTTCACTGAATAATTATTCACCCGACATAAAAAAAATTATTTACTTCGAAATTTTATTATTTTTTAACTAAATTTGTTTCTTAAGATGCAGTCTATAATTATAAATATTTTTTTGTATTTGAAAAAACACTTTGGTGAGATTCGAACTCGGGACCTCTGGATCGTGAGCCAACTGCCTTACGTGGTAGACCACTTCTTAATTTAATGTAAGTGTTATATATAGTCTACATATGTCATAACCAGCGCAAATATATAATTTTTCAAAAATTATCTTAAGAAACAAATTCAGTTTAAAAAGAGTAGGTAATAAAATTTTGAATTGGATATATGATATAATATTTCTTAATGTCGGGTGAATGTCAGAAACCAGTGCCGGCTCATTATGAAATTTTGTGTTCGTAAATATATTTATGAAAAAAATATATTTATAAAGTAAAAACATACTTATCAAATCCTTACAAGGACCTCACTAGACAAAAATAAGTAAACCGTTCGTTAATGAAACTTTAGAAATAATGCAGAAACATAAATTGCTAATGCACCGACTAGGGCTAAAATGTGTCAATCGACATGGTAATTGCATACAAAATCTTATTCAATACCAGTTCATTCCACCTGCAGTAGTATACAAAGTATAATTTCAGCATCAAATTATAATTCACTATTGATTATCCATTAAAAGCTATGACATTGCCATATAAACGCAGTATAATTGAGTATAATAATACTTTCATTGATTAATTATAATCTTTAATAGAAATTACGTGGATGTAGATTTATTCACAAACTATCCACATGGATGTAACGTTCTTTTTTCATCACTAATCGAAGTCTTTTATTCTCGAAATGTCGATAAAAGTTCCCTGTACATATCTCTTAATAGATATATCCACAGAGAATCTACATTGATATTTCGAGAATAAAAGACTTCGATGTAGTGATGAAAAAAGAACGTTGCATTTATGTGGATAGTTTGTGGATAAATCTGCATCCATGCACGTAGTCCACGTAAATTACGTGGATTCGACGTGGATGTGACGTGACTGTTTTTATCGGGTAATTTCAAGATTCTCGTTTTGTCTCGCTTGTTTTTTGTTTTTTTTATTTCGAGACAAATATAAAACTTCATGTTAAACGATCGAGACAAAATCTTCAACTGAATAATAAATGCAAAGAAAATCGAGCGAGATGTTTGACAGTCTCGTCTCATAACTTGAACTTCCGTTACAATCATCTGATGGCCCGACGAAATAATAGCGAATGTACCGAAATAATTGCGCACGATCGTCTCGAACGAACGTTGGAGGACGAATCTACGCACGAGACAAGTCGAACGTTCCAGTCGTTCGGAGTGCCACCAGTGCTTCACCCCCGCATAGAATAATGTTACAAATACCAGGTAGGAAACTATATTCAGGAAGTAAACGTGAATAGCGTCATTGGAAGAAAGAGTTTAAATTTTTGAAAATTTCTAGATACTGTGTCTCAGAGTTTACTAATTTCTTAACCAGCCTGTTCCGTCGTCGATTCCGACGATTTAATTAACATTTAATGAGGCGTTATTAGAAATAATTAACAAATTGTTTGCATTTTATTGGACTGTAAAGTAGACGGAGTAAGCTTCAAGATTAGGGTTTGAACAAAAATGGAAACGTTATGGATATATTGTCGCTAATGTTATCTACTCATTGTCAGATAATCCGCGATAGCAAAACCAAAAACGCTCTGGACGCTGATGTCAATCAACTAACCCGTGATAGAGAAGCAAAAAATTTGTAAATCGTATAATATTAATAAAAAAAGAAAATGAGTAGTAAATAACGTCTGAGGGTTCGAGAGTCCGCGGTGGTCTTCTTTAGAAAGAGAACAAAAAGAAGGGAAATATAATGAAGACTCATTACTATTATATACTTACTACTTATTGAATTAAGGTCATTGTAGAAGGTTTAATTTGACTGGATTCTGAGATGATTCCGGGACTTCGTATGGCTTCGCAGAAGATTGAGGCTCTCAATTACTTACTGGCTCTTTGTGGTTTTTAGTGCAAACGACGTGCACAAAATTTAAGTTCAAATTAGATTCGGAATTAAAGTTGAACCGACTGATTCACGGTCAGAAACGCGACGTACGCAATTGAAGTGAAAATAACAGAAAACTTCCGCAATGTTACAGTTTATATATCTGTGTCACTATCAGGTTATATATAGGCATTATCCCATCCCCACGCGTATCACTTGCCACTTCCTCCTTCACGAGTATGATAGTGGAAATAAGTGACATATATGTACTTTTTTCATTTTGGATAAAAATCTACTTACGCAAATCTACTTACGCAGTCCCCCGAATGAGGTCGGTCAGTGACCGAGCGCATTCGCAATCTCGCTGTACTTCCGCGGTTCCGCGATTGTCGAAATGCGTTGTCGCACATTCCTAAGCATCTCGCAATATTGACGCGGAAGCTTGATGAACTTCCGCGGTTCCGCGAATGTCGAAATGCATTGTCGCACATTCCTATGCATCTCGCAATAGTTCGATTGACGCGGAAGCTTGATGAACTTCCGCGTCCGCGTCGGCGTAAATTGAGGAGTCTTTCGAAAGACAATTTCTTCGAGATCTTTCGAAAAACTATTCTATAAATTTATTATTAATTATTAATTATCCGTTGTAATTTTAGATTACAACAACAAAATAAAGATTCTAAAACTATATCGATCGGTCACGTCTTGTTCGTGTGTCTGTCGACCCTCCGTTGACTGTGTCCAGGCTAATTACCACGATTACAATACGAGCATTCTTCAACAATAAGAAAAATTTGAAAACTTTACTATATGTTAATAAATATGGTATCTACACGTCTGTACAAATTAGAAGTAGTTAACGCGTCCCGAACGCGAGATAATCGCTATCAAAAATTGCATTTTTTCCATGTATTGCATACACAAAGCATAGGAAATCTTATATTCTGAATTTTAATAATTAGAACGAATCTTAAGAAAATGATGAAAAACGGATATATAGAAGGAATACTTGTATATACTTGTATATACTTTTATATACTTGTATATACTTCAGGAATACTAGTAAAAAAAAAAATTATTGACCGTTTAAATTTAGAAATATAATAATAAATAAACCTCAATTTTACCGTACAAATTTATCGTAAAATTACGCAACATAATATTCAATTTGTATTCTGTTGTGCCGCTTCGGGCACTGTAAATTCTTTTATTCGCGAAAGGAGGTTCAGGAATGAAATTATAACACCGTTTCACTATTTGGATCACTTTAATAAAAGTTCACTCTAACTTGACAATCGTTTTAGCTTATTACACGCGTGAATGTCCGTTACTGCATATACACAACATCAAATCCACGACTTTACCGAAAAAAGTGATCTACTTGGCATGGAATGACCCATAGGCAATAAAACTTATATTGACCACTGTAACGCCGAACGCGTCAAGAAGCAAAAATATCGTTTGCAATAAACACAATCATTGTGTGTAAATATATCTGTCCAAAAACAAGGGAACTATATTTATCATCACTGATACTGATAGACGGTTACAAGAATATGCGATAAAAAATATGGGATCTTATTAAAAAAATTAAAGTAGATTATCTTGATCTGACCTTCTCGTAACATCACAAACTGATAAGACCAGTAAATATACCCTTTTTAAACTCTACAAATTTTGTCTAAAATATTTCTTTTATAAAAACTTACATATTTTGCTGTCCCGCAGCAACTTTTTATATCTGGTATACTTTAATAAAAATCTTTTTCTGCCTAAAAATGTCTTTTTACCTATAATAATGTTTTATGAAAATAATACTTTAAAATTTATGTAATTTAACAACATGAAAAATGGTTTTGCAGCAGTCTATACTATCTATAGCATAGTTCTCTACGTATGCAAAATGGTACATATGATAAACAAACCACGTTCTTAGAATTTTTATAAATCTCTTCAAATAGTATAAATTAAATGCTATATATTATATTCGCCGATTAAGCTGAATTGAAGACAAAGTACTTAATGACATAGGTATTTGTAAAAAATAATTTAGAGTTTTTAATATAAATATTACAAGTCTGCGAAATTTGAGAAATGAAATCCGAGGATCCGAAGAATTCGATAGACTTTTTGTAGGAAAAAAGGTAAAGGTGAGAGAAAATTTGAGGAACTTTAATACTTGCTGGCCTTTATCATATCGTCGCTCCCACTTTTTTCTTGCGTAGAATTACTCAGAAAGACCTCTCTTACAACATATTTAAGTGGCGATAAAATCAGCGAGTACCTACCTTTTATGCATGTATTTACCATTGATGCAGATATTTATCACGGTAACGAAAAATAAGAAATAACATGGGATTTTCAGTCGTGACGTCACAAGGCCAAGATGGCTGGCCTATTCCTGAAAGTATTAGAGCTGTCATATGTAAACACATATAAAGCTTGTGTTTTTTATAAATAATTAATGAAATAACGGTGTTTGTGATAAAAAAAGTGCGATGGGTGAAAATTTTATTTGTTATTATTAATCTTCAATTGATAACAGGAGTGTTTGAAATATTTTCGCCTTCAAAAAATCGGTGAATTGTTTTTACATACTACATTTAGTATACAATTTATTATAACTAATATTACTTATTAACATTTAGTGAATATATTTTACTTGTTATTGTTCAGTTATTATCATATTGACTTGCCAGGCAAAACGTTATTAGTCACTCCTGTTAAAGTACGAAGAACACACTGCCCACTTTTTGGTTATCAATTCTGGTTTGGCTATTTTCAAAACTCTCCCATTCTTTTCGAACATCAATCTTCTCTATATTTCCAAACATGTCTTTTTTCTCAGTATAGAACTTTCCTTTAGGTGGAAACATGTGGAATCGCACAGAGGTATTTTTTAATCCATAGCTTTTGCAGCCAAATGCACAGCAAGAATCGAGATTTTTTGTGTCTCTAGGGGAAAACCTTGCCCCTCTGTCTTCTAGGTGTTCAGCCATCGCACTTTTTTTATTACAAACACCGTTATTTCATTAATTATTTATGAAAAACACAAGCTTTATATGTGTTTACATATGACAGCTTTAATACTTTCAGGAATAGGCCAGCCATCTTGGCCTTGTGACGTCACGACTGAAAATCCCAATAGGCTAAACACTATTGTAAAACACAATGCAACGACTTGTGTTTATTCTCTTGACGAATTCAGGTGTATTATTCGGTGGTTGTACTCAAGAATTTCATGGTCGTAAATTGTCTGCTTATGCCGTTGCTTATGCCGACATTTTGTAAAAATATAATTTTACTCGGCCATATATATTCGAATGCAAATGTTGCAGAGTTATCTTTTTCAAAGATATAATGTGCAAATTTTTGGGGGATGAAAATGTCGCGACTTTTTTTTGTTTTACGCCTCTCCCCCCTACTCATCCACGCGCAAAAAATACACACTTAATGCGCACACACACGCCTGAATTATATTAATATAATTCCCGCGCAAAGCGCGGGCCGAAACGCTAGTTCTGTTAATATCTGACAATAAAATATCTCTTTGACTTAAAATTGTAGGCATAAAGATATCTGGCTATATCTCAGATATATTTTGCTGTGTGGGTAGTTTTAGAACATTTTGAACACGTTGGCATAGAAAACTGAAAAAAGAATTTGTTTACGAAAACAGCTTTTTGTATGAAGAAGCAACAATGCGTGATTAATTAATAATAAGTAAAAATTAGTCATTTATTGTTTTTGCATAAATAGTAACATTGTAATTTTTATTTTTAGTATTAGATTCCAGTAGTGCTTTAAATCGGGTTTCCTTTACGGAAATAATTATTGGCTGGGCAGTCGTATAGTCAGTGTCTCGATACGATGAATATGGCTCCTCTACAGATCTCACAGCAGAAAATACTAAATAACACGCATTATCGCGATCCGCGAAAGGAATTTCCACCTTTCCAAATGAATTATTTTGTAGTTCATTTTAGACACAACAGTACTATTCAATATCACATAAATTTATTTGACGAGGTAAGTTTATAAAATTTTTATGTGATGAAGGATATGCGTTCGACATTTAAATATATACAGAAAGTTATATTTTAGAATGTGATTACGCTCGGACTCTGTTTATCAGCATCGTGCACTATAAATAATTTGAGCTTTATTTTGGAAAGAATATTTTGTGACAGAGTTATCTTATTCGATGATATCTACTCCGCGGATTTTCAGCTAATCCAGATTAAAGATTTAAATGACGATAATAAAAAACTACCCGCGTCTGCTCGGCTAGAAAGCAAATATTCATAACATTGTTGTGCAATATTGAGGCAGTATTGTAGCAATATGTTGTGCTGTTTGGGATACTGATAGTATTGAGGTTCTTGTACATTTTGAAACCTGTTGTCTGACATATTGGTTTCACAATTTTCAAGTTTGAATATCTGATTTTAGATTCGTAATCAGCGACCCCGAAAACCCTCGAATAACAAGTTTCAAGAGAATCCGGTTGATTTTTACAAATTCGTCCGCCATATTGAATCCGCCATTTTGAATCTTGAAAATCTGAATTTAAATTTGTAATCAGCGACCCCGAAAACAATATACTCAATACGTTTTGTAGATATTTGGCTATTCCCTTAATTATGGGACTGAAAGGGTTAAAGAATGGCCAAACAGCGCAAACATCAAATATCAAAATAAGTGAAAAATATTCAATGATACATAAAAAATAATGAAGTATTATTCGAGAAAATTAATCAAATCAAGAGAATGTTTTAATAATAAATTTTTACACCTAAACTGTATGTATATCAAGAGACACGGTAGCATAGTGTAAGGATTACATGGTGTGCTCAATTGGCGTCTTTCTTTCTCTAAATTCGTTTCTCTCTCTGGCCGTCACGTCGAATTGTGTAAGCAGTGGTACCACCACTAAAAGTAACTAGGAAATAGGAAATGTGAACGGATTATGTTGCAAAACTGCCTCCTGAAAATGTATTGCAACGATGAATGTTATTTGAAGATACGTTATACTGTAATTATTAGAAATTATTGAAAAGTATTATTGTTTAGGGCTTCAATAATTTCTCAACAAATGGAAAAATATTGAAAAATTTTAAAAAATAATACTTGTAAAGCCTCATGTATTTATATGAAATTGGCGTTTAAAAATATGTATTGGCGAAGTATAATATATAACTACCCAGATAGCACGGAGAATTGAAAAGAAATTCTTCTTAAAAACCCGATTTTTAAAATGTATTCTTTTTCCATATATCATTTTTGTTCTAAAACAATTCTTAAAAGTTCAGAAGGAATTCTTTCCTACGTCACCAGTTCTGAGTTCTTCTTCAGATACAAAAAAAATCATTTTTCTACTCCATAAGAATTCGTAATGTATTCGAAATTATGTTTAGACAGTATTCTAATAGAGCTCTATCTAAGCACTATTTTGAATGCATTGCGATTTCTCATAGAATAGGAAAATAATTTCTTTGTATTTAAAGGATAAGAAAAAATCCTTCATAATCTGTCCAAAAACAGTTTCTACATCAGAAAGAACAATGTACTAATCCATTTTATGTTCTTTCTGATGCAGAAACTGTTTTCGGATAGATTTATGAAGGATTCTTTCTTATCCGATGTTACAGACAGAATATTAGGATTATAAACACTGAAATTAGGAATATAAATATAGAAAATATAAAATAGAAGTATCCATGACTCAGGTATATCGATTAATGATTATATTACTAAATTGGTATACAGATTTGAAATATTGTAAGTATCGATCATTAATTGTTATAACAAACAATTCGTATAATATGAGCGACATATTTTATATCGTACATACAGACATGCGTAAAATAAAATTTTATATGCAAATTAATCAACGTATAATATGATGTTATGAAAATATATGTGTCCCGAAAGAGTGGTCGAGTAACGATTCGAAATTCTACAAGCATATTATTGTTACTTCGCAGAAGTAGCGACGATCGTTGTATTTCGGAATTCGGACGCGCTTCCGCGCGTCCCGTTAATGCTTCATCGGATGAGAGTCTTTAGCGATTGGAAGAAAAACATTACGTATATGTACTTCGATAGATATGCATCAATCAATTGGCAGTAAATGACTTATATATAATGTGTCTGCAGGGTAGAATAATGGACATTATGTATTATATTATCTCGTTGATTCCCATACGCCGGATGGAATATTGCGTTTACAAGTTTATAAAATTTCTCCTAAGAGCCATTTCTGATCCGAGTAAGCAAAAGTCCATATACAAAAATCTACATACAAAGTTGCAACAC
Source organism: Temnothorax ravouxi (assembly GCA_030770255.1). Lineage (NCBI taxonomy): Eukaryota > Metazoa > Arthropoda > Insecta > Hymenoptera > Formicidae > Temnothorax > Temnothorax ravouxi. The sequence goes on along the minus strand of JASTWP010000982.1, from coordinate 59,798 downwards.
CATAGATTTAATAGCATTTTGATATTTCCATTTAAGATAGCAAATTAGCAGATACAATGAAAGAATCTATGGACAGATTTGAATATATTCTGTCTAGTCTCAGAAGTGTCGATAGGTTTCCGTTTAACGATGCTAAACTGGTAATAATTTCTGCTCCGGTGTCAATCTTCAAGGATAATACAATCTGTCTTGTATTTAAATGTAAATCAGGTACACTGAATTTCCTCGATTTCGTCAGCACTGCTATATTTTGCGAATCCATATCTATAGTTTCATTCTTCTCTGTAGGTACTTGCACGTCGTCATCAATAAAACACGATAATACCTAGAACATTGATATAATGTAAAATTGTTGAAAATATATACGAATATGTTATACGGTACATTCTTTGTTGAGTTATACCTTATTCAGTATGTTATAAAGTTGATTGAGCCGGGATAAAGAGAGATGTACTTTCGTCGGTCGTCCCATTTCAGTGAAAAACTGGCGGTTTTTGCCTAGAATTATTTCAGATTTTATTGTCGCAAAAGAAGGTGGGATACCCGTGTCTGGATGTGGATCTCATGCTTTGTTTCTATCATATAAATTTTGAAATCCTTCTTGCTCGGTATTGCGTTTAGATTTTGTGCATCGCCGAGCGCTGTTGTTATATCGAAACAAGATATCTATAAATATTCCGCAACAATATTAATTAAAATAAAATATTTGATAATATGCCACATTAATATTAAATACGTATTAATTTTTTGTAAGTAAAATATGGTATAATACGTACTTGTATCTTTTTAGATAAATGTTGCTCAGAGAAGTAAATGTTTGATTGATCATTAGGTAAAATAATGGCTGTTTTACATTATCATTATCGTCTTCGCAGTCAGTTTTGTGTATATCCTAAAAATAATATTCACATTTTAATAATAATATTAAAATACTGCAATTGAATAAATTAATCCCAATGTAACTATTGCTCACTATGTTATCCTCTAAATCAAGGAATGTATTCTGGACTTAGTATAGCATAAATGTTATATCTTTCCGCAATTTACTAAAAATTCAAACGGTGGAAGTATCATAGTTTCAACCATGGGCCTTCCCTACAAGAAAAAATCTTTACTTTTAATATAAATTCTGAATTAAATCATGAAACGCTGTTATATAATAAGTTACAATTATTGTGGAATGCATGCTGGACATTTCAAAATCGACACCACTATCTTTTGTGAAGTCGATATCTGAATCATCTGACGTCTGTTTCAGCCAGCTAATAGATTTAATGCTTTGAGCTCCTGGGGGAAAGAAATCTTTGAACTATATTATTACAACCATTTTTATCGTCCAGCTTCTCGAAATTTCCAGACAATAACGTCATAAATTCATTATTGAGCGTTGATATTAATTTAATTTGATCTAAATTTATTGTCAATTCTATATCTGTATAATGCAATTTACTTCAACGACGCTTCCACAGACAATTGTGTCTCCTTTAAATGTGACAGCCTGGGCAATAATTAAGCAGAGATCAAATCTAGGATTAAATATTAAAATTAGAATACTATAATTATCATATAAATTTTTACGCGTTTAAATTATATTAATTGTATTACTTCGTTAATACTGGAGATGTTGAAAAGTATGGATCTACTACTACTATCATTCCCGAGTTTATTCTCCACTCTAATGCTGGATTCTCGTTCATTGTATATAAGTACGATTGAGACATCCTCTGAAAACAATGACGATTGTATCAAATCTGGATGTTTCAAAAATTTTCTTTTAAGTTTTACAGTTTAGACAAAATGTATAAAATATTTCCTTAAGAATTATGGAAAAAACAATACAGTTTTGATGGTAAACCTTATGCTTAGCTGATAATTCTTTTAAGTAGTGGTATATGCACACACTCCTTTAACACTAATTTGATATTGTCGATCCTCTACAGCCGAACCTGGTACGATTTGCTCGAGCAGCCAGTTGATAAATGTCGGTTATTCGCAATGGAACTGTAGAAATTGGATTTTCTGCATCCCGCGTAATACGAATTCCGTCCAACTATATAATATATAATATAATACTAAAAAATAAATAAGTTTAAATATTAAATCTTTATAATAAGGACATTATACAAGAACAAAATGGTTCACAACCTGAAGCATCAATAAATCGTGTTGTAATTTATTCGTATCAGTCGGCATCATGAGACGAAAACCTTTGAATTCCAAATGTATCAATGCAATGACAACGATTCATTATTCAAGTTGGTTATGCCAACTAATGGTGTTGCCATGTTTTTATAACGGATAGATTCCGTGTTTTTTTTTTAGTAGATAAATTCAGGCACGTAAAAGGTTTCACCAGTTGAGCATATTTGCTAATTACACTAATTGGTATGATTATATTTTGCATTTTAATAAGTATTTCAGAAATGTAACTGTTCGTAGACAATAACGTAGAATCAAGCAGCAATTCTTTCTAGATATTAGAGTATCACAAGTTAGTTTCACAAGTAAATAGATAAACGATATTCTTGATTTAAGCATAACTAATTTTAAGTACAATGATTGAATAATTATCCTACCTTCTGAGGTTTAATTGTAACGCTTCTGAGTACCCCAACGTGTGTATACATTTCCAGATTTTGCACGAGTATGTGTAAAACTTATAAAACAAGAATCATTACCTTTCTCTATTACATTATACATTATACTCGTGCAATACCAACATTAGTTTAATTTACGACACTATATAGTTTCTTCATTTTCTTCTCCTTCTTTCTTCTCTCTCTGTTTACATACGATTTTTTGGCATTTTCTTTTATTCGTATGTACGTACGTGTTCTCACCAGACACAACAAAATTTCATCGGGTAAGGAAACTTTGTATTCAGCATCCTCTTTTACTAACTTCATGACTTTCCTTATTACGTAATCTTCTTTTGAAAAATGATGTCCATGAAAAGCTACAAAGCATTTTTCAAGAATTTTTGCAGCGTTAAGGAGGGCAACTGAAGGGTACATTAGATATCCTTTCGAAACTGCCATTACCCAACTTGTCTTCATTTCATTACCAATGTTGGACGTGTGGTCACCCAAATTGGCATACTTATGCTTAAACCTATAAGCAATGTATCCTGCAATGTACTGCAACCCTGCTTCCTGTACAAGTTCAGAAGCGTTGGAAGATGCGGTATCGCAGTCGTCAAAATGCTCATGAATGAAATTTTGAATTTTTTTTTCTTCTTCGTTCTCTTTTTCGGACTGGAAATCATCTTGCGCGAAGGCATTGTCCTTTTCGTCTGCGTCAAGGTCAGCGGGAGAAATATTTATAATTTCCATAAATAATTCCTTAGTCAGAACAACTTCATCTTCGTCAATGTGGGCCAAGTCGGAAGTAACAGTGCTGTCGTCCTTGAATATATGGGCACATGTAGATTGAAGCGAAATATCAAATGTGTGTTTTGATTGCTCCGATAAGCGTACTTTTTGTGCAATCGATGTTTGTCCAGGTAAAACAGATTTCATTGGTGTCGAGTGCGTCACTGCATGCGTGTCCCCAAACGCTCCTGAAGACAATGAAGACATGCAACTCGCATTGAGATCTTCTTCAGTGTTTTTATGCATCGTGAACACTGCGTGCGAGTGCTTGCCAAGAATGTACCAACGGAGACGATGTCTAAATTCGTAACCAGATGGGTGGTCCCGTGTAGCACCCATTCCTCTGATGTAAGAGAAAAAATTTTCCAGTATGTCTTGTTGCAAGCGTCGTGTTATAATATACTGGAAGTCATCTGGGTATCTCAGTTTTAAATATTTATGAAGTTCACGCAGAGAATTAATACTAACAATAATGCCCTTTTGGAAAGGCATTAAAGTTTTTCGGTCTCCAACTTTCATAGTCTGTACGTAGAAAGACATAAGGCTCAACACCATTTCTTGATTTTCAAGGTCAACTCCAAAACCATTTACACCTGCATGAGAGCCATATTTACTACGTGAATTGTGAACATCGAACCATTTGTTCACTATTGAGACAAACTTCGAATATTTCATGTATTCAGGAAAATCTTTTAGAATGCCATTATCACCCGACCATTCAATTGCTTGCGCAGCTGTGTGTGACCATAGTTTGGCAGCGGGTCCAACCGCCTGTCGAGAAGAATTTCGCGCATCAAGGAATTTTTGGGTAAGCCGATGTGCGATGCGAAGATCTCCGGAACTGCATACATCCACAATACGTTGGTACACTTTGACAGTAAATGGATCCTTGCACTGATTCAAATGAAAACCATTGTCCACGAACCAATTCCGAAGGAGTTTCAACATGTGAGGGACGTCCGCAAACACAAATATTTTCGCATCCTTCTTTGAAGGGTGCATGAAGTAATAATGATCAGGCGTTACATCCAACTCTCCCCACAATCCTTTGTTACCCAAGTCAGAAGTAATCGCCACTACCTCGTATTCAGCATTGTGTAAAAGTTCTATGCCTTCCATGACAATTGCTTTCGTCATAGTTTGGTCAAATTTATAATAGATTGGTTGTTTCCATGTCGCAAAAAGCCCACGAACCACGAACCATTATTACTTGAACTTTATAACAGGGACCAATCAATTTTTCAATTTTTGGATCAAAGCACTCTTCTGATGATAACGCCATTTCGTCGAAACTCATTACAACTACCTTCTGCAATGTAGACAGGTCTTTTCCCTTCTCGTTCATTAGTTGAAGGACGTCGTGTAAATATCCTTCACTCGTATCAAAACAGCGTAACGCCCATCGACGTAATGAAGACAGTGCTGGAAAAGGGAAATTTAATTTCAATGCAAGGTATCGGTACGCTTTCGGGCTTATACTCCTTAACGAAATAGCTGCTGCATAGTCTTCAACGGACCAATGAATCCATTTTCGTTTTTCGAGAATGCACCGAATTTGTCCAGCAGTAAAGTAAGGAGACAATACTTCGCGAACGTATTCCTCCTTCGCACAAGATATTCGTTCTTTTTCGGCTTCTGCTTCCTGTAACTGCTTTTTCAGACAATCGACGATCTCTTTTAGATCTTTAATCTCTTTTATGAATAGTGACTGTTCCTCAGTCTTTGCCTTCAGTTTCATTTTCAACTCGGCACATTCCTGTTCAATAGAAGTTACTGCCGCTGAAGCATCCCAGAGATACTTTTTGAAAAAGTTATTCAAAGAACGTCGGTGACGAAGTTCAGCGTCTACGTCATCTGCGACATGCGAATGTGTAGCTTTCTTCTGAGAGGTTTGGCCGGTGCAATTGTCCATGAGGAACCTGTAATAAGTATAAGACAATATATATAAATAATATATAATAACTACATGATATATATGATATATATATATATATATATAATCTCATGTAGTTATTTATATATATATATATATATATGTGTGTGTGTGTGTGTGTGTGTGTGTGTGTGTGTGTGTGTGTGTGTGTGTGTGTGTGTGTGTGTGTGTGTGTGTGTATGTATGTATATCTACATTGTAAATTTACAATTTTTTATTGTAACTTTTTTTAACACAATTTTTAATGTTTGTTTTATCATTTGATTATCGTTAGTACATGCAAAAGAAGTATTGTTGACCATATACAGCATTTTTATTTCGATTATATTGAAAGTTGTGTGTCTGGAAAAATGTAATTTTCTGTTCTCTATAATAATACTATATACTCCACAGGGTACATCTTGGGCAATGCTAATGCCGGCGGTAGCTGATTTAAAACGTGGAAACATTGCAAAAAATTGTCGGACATTATTTGTAGTAAAATTTTGAAATTTGGATTATTTGGAAATTTTGTTTATTTGGATTAATGCGTCTTGTAGAGCATTAAATTATCTTTAAAATAACAAAAAAAAAATTTTTTTGACCAAAATTGAGGGAAATAATTCAGGTTGAATTCAGAAAAAATAAGGCTCCTCTGTCATACAGTTCACATGTTATTCAGGGAAATTCTATTTATTTAAATTTTTCAAGTCGATTTTTAATTGCAAACCAACCTGATCTCATAATTTCAACTATACTTGTCATAAAGACAATATATACAACATTTTATGTGATTTTTTTCAGAATTTTGAAAAGGGTCCTTCCTTTGAAAAATGTACATTAAAAATTTTTAAACGATTTTTTGTTCTTATTTAATAATATCTCGTCAAAATGAATATTTTTACAAGAAAAAGGTTATTTAAAAAACTACGAAAATCATATCCTACATTAATTGTTTATAATGATACTTTTGCGTTTAAATAAATTAAGTGAAATGAGAGGACAGAAAATTACATTTTTCCAAACAAACACACAACTTTCAATATAATTGAAATAAAAATGCTGTATCAAGAGACACGGTAGTGTCTCGCGCCAAGTACACGCGGAGCGAGACCGCACCGTGACTCTTTTACGCGACGCGACGGGTTGCGAGTACCCGAGATGTTGAGATCTCGATAACGAGTGAACGGATCAAGTTCTAAGTAGGCTTAATCGATAGTTGGGGTCAAAATAAGGGGGGTATCTCCTGTATAATTTTCCGCTACGTGCCCTACGAGCGGAGATATTGCGACGCAAAGTCCAAATGTGAAAATTTTTTATTAAGATACTCCTCCTCCTCCTCCTCCTCCTCCTCCTCCTCCTCCTCCTCCTCCTCCTAACGCCGATCTGTGTGATCACGTGATCAGAGAAAATGTCCCTTTCACTTTTTCGACACTGGCGGCGCAGGTATCGCCAGTTTCGATATCGCGCGCGTATTTCGAACGATCTAGTAGGTAAATTATTAAAGGTCGATAGACTTATCGGTCAGAAGGAAGATTTCTATTTAGCTAAATTAAGTATTTATATAATATATATTGATTCTTATGAATCAAGCTTGAATTCGATGTTTAGGTATCCCAGGTTGCCGATGACGGGATCCAGATCGTGCGCTTCATAGTTTTCGGTGTCCAGGTGTAATCGTACGTTGAATGCGATGTCTAGGTGTCCCAGGTTGCCGATGACGATGTCTAGATAGTGAGCTCCGTAGTTTTCGGTGTCTACGTGTATTAATACCTTGAATTTGATTTCTTGGTGTCCCAGGTTGCCGATGACGATGTCTAGATAGTGAGCTCCGTAGTTTTCGGTGTCCAGGTGTAATAATACGTTGAATTCGATGTTTACGTGTTCCAGGTTGCCGATGACGAGGTCCACATAGTGCGCTCCGTAGTTTTCGGTGTCTACGTGTATTAATACTTTGAATTCGATGTCCACGTGTCCCAGGTTGCCGATGACGAGGTCCACATAGTGCGCTTCGTAGTTTTCGGTGTCCAGGTGTAATCGTACGTTGAATTCGAAGTCTAGGTGTCCCAGGTTGCCGATGACAAGGTCCACATAGTGCGCTCCGTAGTTTTTGGTGTCTACGTGTATTAATACCTTGAATTCGATGTCCACGTGTCCCAGGTTGCCGATGACGGGATCCAGATAATGCGCTTCATAGTTTTCGGTGTCCAGGTGTAATCGTACGTTGAATGCGATGTCTAGGAGTCCCAGGTTGCCGATGACGATGTCTAGATAGTGAGCTCCGTAGTTTTCGGTGTCCAGGTGTAATAATACGTTGAATGCGATGTCTAGGAGTCCCAGGTTGCCGATGACGATGTCTAGATAGTGAGCTCCGTAGTTTTCGGTGTCTACGTGTATTAATACCTTGAATGCGATGTCTAGGTGTCCCAGGTTGCCGATGACGATGTCTAGATAGTGAGCTCCGTAGTTTTCAATGTCCAGGTGTAATAATACGTTGAATGCGATGTCTAGGTGTCCCAGGTTGCCGATGACAATGTCTAGATAGTGAGCTCCGTAGTTTTCGGTGTCTACGTGTATTAATACCTTGAATTCGATTTCTAGGTGTCCCAAATTGCCGATGACGAGGTTCACATAGTGCGCTTCGTAGTTTTCGGTGTCCAGGTGTAATAATATGTTGAATTTGATGTCTACGTGTTCCAGGTTGCCGATGACGAGGTCCACATAGTGCGCTCCGTAGTTTTCGGTGTCTACGTGTATTAATACCTTGAATTCGATGTCCACGTGTCCCAGGTTGCCGATGACGGGATCCAGATAGTGCGCTTCATAGTTTTCGGTGTCCAGGTGTAATCGTACGTTGAATTCGATGTCTAGGTGTCCCAGGTTGCCGATGACAAGGTCCACATAGTGCGCTCCGTAGTTTTTGGTGTCTACGTGTAATAATATCTCAAATTCGATGTCTACGTGTTCCAGGTTGCCGATGACGAGGTCCACATAGTGCGCTTCGTAGTTTTTGGTGACTAGGTGTATTAATAACTTTAAATCCAAATGTAGGACACGTAGATATTGAATTTGAGGTATTAATACACGTAGACACCGAAAACTACGAAGCGCACTATGTGGATCTCGTCATCGGCAACGTGGGACACCTAGACATCGAATTCAACGTATTATTACACTTGGACACCGAAAACTATGGAGCGCACTATTTGTAACCCGTTATCGGCAACCTGGGATACCTAGACATCGAATTCAAGCTTGATTCATAAGAATCGACTTAAAAATTCCCTAGCGGCAGAACTAAAATTATGTTATGACATAATAAAAATTCGTTGAAATAAAATTATGTCTAGACATAATAAAAACTGGACAAATGAAAATTATAGACATAATAAAAATTGGATGAATTAAAATTGTCTTGGCATAATAAAAATTGGATGAATAAAAATTATATCTGACATAAAAATAATTCCGCACTTTTATTATGTGTATACACATAATTTTAATTCATACAATTTTTATTATGTGTACACATAATTTGTTTTCGAATAAACGTAAAACGTATTTGTTACAATATCTATCCATTATTGAAAATCGATATGCGCGACAAAAGCTTTTGTATATCATTAACCTTTTTCAAAAACAGGTAAAAAAATGCGCCACGTACACGCATAGTAGTATATATGTATTATGTTGTTACCTCGAAAAAAACAAAGTGGTAGTATTATACCTCGAAATAACACCCTGTACATGCTGTTTATAAAATGCGTAATACTACAAAAAAGGCGTGATATCTGTGCAAAATTACCTTTTTTAAAAAAAAGGTAAAGAAAGGCGCCAAGTACACGCGTAGTAGTGTATATGTGTTGTAACCTCGAAAAAAAACCAGTGGTAATATTATACCTCAAAAAAATCTAAGTAACAAGTGGTAGACGTAATCTTTGCATTTCAAAAAATCTCGAAAAGACCTATAAGCAGTAGTATATTTACCTAAAAAAAACCGAAGTAACAAGTGGTAGAAGTAATCTTTGTATCGAAATAACACCCTGTACATACTGTTTATAAAATGCGTAATACTACAAAAAAGGCATGATATCTGTACAAAATTACCTTTTTTAAAAAAAAGGTAAAGAAAGGCGCCAAGTACACGCGTAGTAGTGTATGTGTTGTTACCTCGAAAAAAAACAGTGGTAATATTATACCTAAAAAAAATCTAAGTAACAAATGGTAGACGTAATTTTTGCATTTCAAAAAATCTCGAAAAAACCTAGAAGCAGTAGTATATTTACCTCAAAAAACCGAAGTAACAAGTGGTAGACGTAATCTTTGTATCTCGATAAATCTTGAAAAAACCTAAGCAGTAGTATCTTTACCTCGAAAAAACCGAAGTAACAAGTGGTAGATGTAATCTTTGTTTCTCGAAAAATCTCGAAAAAACCCAAGCAGTAGTATTTTTATTTCCAAAAAATTATAACTCAAGTGATACACATAAAAAAAATTATGTTATTACAAAATACAAAAAAGAATTGATATCTCTTTTTAAATTACAGCGCCAATTACAGAGAGAATATACACTGAGAATCTTTGTATCTCGAAAAATCTCGAAAAAACCTAAGCAGTAGTATTTTTATTTTCAAATATGTATGTTGTTACCTCGAAAGAAAACAGTAGTAATATTATTACAATCACAAAAAAGAAATGATATCTCTTTTTAAATGACAGCGCCAATTACAGAGAGAACATACACTGAGAAAAAAATGTGTTAATCTCAAGAAATATTTAGTCCGATACGTTCAACTGAACATTTTAGTTAGTTAACTAAACATTAGTTAAATTAATTAATTAAAGAAACGAAATAAATTGTTGAAACAACTAATATTTAGTTAACTAACTAAAATGTTTAGTTGAACGTATCGAACTAAATATTTCTTGGAATTAACAATTTTTTTTCTCAGTGTATTTTTCGAGATACAAAGATTAGGTTTTTTCGAGGTATAATATTACCACTGTTTTTTTTTCGAGGTTATAATATTACAAAGAATTATTTTAATCACAAAGAATTAAAGAGGTAACATTATAAAATAAAAATATTTAATTAAAATAAAATAAATAAATTTTTCTTGTAAAAAACTTGGCGCTGCTTTTTTAAGGTTTAGAGCCTCCGCACAAGACTTTTTTATAGCAATGTAGTGTAACGAAATGTGGGTCAACGCACAAGAAACGTATCGGTTACGGCGTTATACGTGAATACGTTTCTTGTGCGTTGATCTACGTTACGTTATCATACGCTATCATACGAGAGTCTTGTGCGGAGGCTCTTAAGCGGGGAGCCCACACTTCTGCACAACGCATAAGGCGTAAGCATAAGAAAATTGATTGGTCTATTTCCTTATCCACATATGTATGGACCTTACGTATTATGTGTTATGCAAAAGTCTGTGTTCCCCGCTTTATCCAGACAAATTTGCATAGCGCATAAACATAAGCGTAAGAAATTGATTGGTTCATATATATGTGCAAAAGGAAATAGACCTACCTATCCATCTCTTTATGTATATGTTTATGCACCTATGCAAGTTTTTCTGGATTGACCTTAAAAAAGCAGCGCCAAGTTTTTTACAAGAAAAATTTATTTATTTTATTTTAATTAAATATTTTTATTTTATAATGTTACCTCTTTAATTCTTTGTGATTAAAATAATTCTTTGTAATATTATAACCTCGAAAAAAAAACAGTGGTAATATTATACCTCGAAAAAACCTAATCTTTGTATCTCGAAAAATACACTGAGAAAAAAAATTGTTAATTCCAAGAAATATTTAGTTCGATACGTTCAACTAAACATTTTAGTTAGTTAACTAAATATTAGTTGTTTCAACAATTTATTTCGTTTCTTTAATTAATTAATTTAACTAATGTTTAGTTAACTAACTAAAATGTTCAGTTGAACGTATCGGATTAAATATTTCTTGAGATTAACACATTTTTTTCTCAGTGTATGTTCTCTCTGTAATTGGCGCTGTCATTTAAAAAGAGATATCATTTCTTTTTTGTGATTGTAATAATATTACTACTGTTTTCTTTCGAGGTAACAACATACATATTTGAAAATAAAAATACTACTGCTTAGGTTTTTTCGAGATTTTTCGAGATACAAAGATTCTCAGTGTATATTCTCTCTGTAATTGGCGCTGTAATTTAAAAAGAGATATCAATTCTTTTTTGTATTTTGTAATAACATAATTTTTTTGATGTGTATCACTTGAGTTATAATTTTTTGGAAATAAAAATACTACTGCTTGGGTTTTTTCGAGATTTTTCGAGATATGGTCAACAAGACTTCTTTTGCATGTACTAACGATAATCAAATGATAAAACAAAAATAAAAAACTGTGTAAACAAAACTTGCTGATTTCACGTGAAATGCCCTATATATAATATCTCATGTACTTAACAAATTTCGGTCCATGAATAAATTCTTTAAATATAATAACTGACAAAAAATAAAATTAATTTTTTAATGCCCATAATAAAATACTTGTGTTATTCACTGCATGTGTATATGTATAAAGAGATATATCATGATCAATCCAGAAAATATTTCATGTGATAACAAAAAATACTGATGACAAATAAATAAAATCAATAAGTGTAATTATAATTAAAAAGTTAATGAAAAAGAGAATATACAGTACCTAAAATAAAACTAAGTAATGTCCAAACAATCAAGAAACAGTATAAGGATTTCAGAAAGATCTCTTGAGGTGGATCCAGAGTTTCGATTCAAATGATTTTTATACGACGAATATGAATACAATGAGTCTCCAATTAAAAGTCACTAAGAATCTGAGAAGTGTTAAAAGTATAAAGTTAAAAGCTATTAATAAAAACATTTTGTCTCATTCTATGTCTCAATTATCATAGGAATCAATATATTCAAATTTGTCGTACCAAAAATCACTGAAGGACTGTGGATTCGCTTAAAAAAATGTTTATGTAATCTTTTTTCTATTTCTTGACAGTGTTTGGACATTATTTTTTTTGCTTTGGGTACTGTGAAGATATAGTACAGAAATGATCCTGTGCATGAAGTATTTATATGAAATATTGTAAAATTGGTAAATACCGTTTTTGACGCTTCCATGCTGGACTCAGTGGATCACTGCTGCTTTGTCGACGGTGTTTATTTCTTGCAAGTCTAAAAATTTTAAAAAGTCTTAATGTTTAAATATAAACATAACATACTGATTATAAAACATCCAATGTTTATTATTTATTTGTGAAATAATATAAATTTTTTTTACTTTATGTTTTGTCTTTTATGTCTCATGCTCACTTCGTCAAATGTGGAGTATTTTTTAAACGTTCATGTCTTCTTGCCACAGACCTGCTCAACAGAATAAAAAAATTATTAAAAATAAAACCTTGCTGAAAAGTAATTTCAGAAATATCACTGTGCGAGCATACCTTCTTGGTGTTGAATTGCATACTCGTCTTTCAGGGCCAGATGCCAACGGTGGACCTTCTTCAATGTCGACATTTGCATCCAACCAGTCACTTCTAAAAGAACATCACTATTAATCATTTACCCTTTGTGATTTTTATTAAATTAAACCTTCAAATATTTACCTCCTAAGTATTCTTTTTGGCGTACTGATATTTACAATGTTGTCTTCTACAACTACATGAGAAGTTGTTGGTGAAGTTGTATTTGAAGATTCTATTCTTCTTTCAGAATTGACAACTAATGGGAATTCTCGTCGAAAACATTGAACTTGAGGTTCGGTTCAGCCACCGCATTCCTTGTAAAGAAGTACATTTATATAATTACATAACACTACATTACAAATACAAATGTGTATGTGTTTTTATATACTTACTTGTTTACATTTCGAGCTTCTGAACAATTCAAAAACAACGTTGGCACAGCCGATGGTAGTAGGTGACGTTTCTTAACAGGGTCTTTCCGTGCTCGACCTTGCTGAAAATAATATAATGTATAAATAATGAAACTTAATACATTGTATTAAATATGGCTTCATAATTTTTATTTCAAATTAAAGATTTTTATATTTTGAATTGTAAAGTATTTTTACTTATATACATGAACAAAATGCTAATTTGTTTTTATTATTTTCTTTTCATATTAATAACATTTCATGACATTTTTACTCCATTTGTAAATACAAAATTTGAGGTTATGTTATTAACTAAAAAATATTTTTTATTCATTTTTGTTTTTCAATTAATATACTTTTGCACGTTTATGTATGTACAATATCAAACTTACCAAATTCAACTTTTGGTGGTAAAACATAGTCTCCTATTTTTTTCAGCCATCCTTCCCGCATCATTTCATTTTTCGGTAGCTGAAAAAAATTCACAGCTTCCTTACGAACTCCCGTTGTTTTATTCTTACAACTTTTTACAAGACATTGCACCATTTTTATTTAAAATCTATTTATTGTCACTGTTTACCACAAATGTACCGTACTTCTAACACACTACAAACGTACTAGACCGGGAGCCCGTAACACTAAATTTATGTCAAATCTTATTCATCGGGAAACCCTATATATTCGATAGAGTACATCCTTCTAATATCGAAAAGTCATTTTTTACACCTGGAGGGTGGTCCAACCCCTGCGGGGGAGTGAAAAAAAAGCAGAGAGTATGTCAAATTTTATTCACCTTGAAACTTATTTGCTAGTTAGTTTTTAATAAATAATTTATGAAAAAACGTTTCTTACACTTGGCAAGCGGGACAAAATTGTTCTTACAGGTTGTAAAAAATGTAATATTTCACGAGGGTGATGTCAAATATTATTCACTTTGAAATTTATATGAGAGGTAAGTTTGAACTATAAATAATACGAAAAAAAAATTCTTACGGCTTGAACGCGGGCCAAACGAGTTCTTACACTACTTTGAAACTAAAAATTAAGAGTGGCCACGACGCTTTTTTGCTGCAGTGCGCACATGGTAATTTTCCTTTAATGTAGTACGTTAGTATATAAATCGGGTTTGTTACTTACAAACATGCAAAATAGATGGACAAAATAAAATTTGGAATATTTTTTCATTGTATATTATTCATTCTTCTTATTAAAGTAATACGTATAATGTATAAAATCAAATATTCTGAATCTCATCGTCACTGTCTGAATTCTCAGAGGAGGAGTTCAAATTGATAATATGAATTAATAATATGAAAAAAAATTCTTACGGCTTGAACGCGGACCAAACGAGTTCACTGTTCTGAAACTAAAAACATCGCTCACGACGCTCTTTTGCTGCAGTGCGCACACGGTAATTTTCCTCTAATGTTAGTATACAAATCGGGTTTGTCACTTATGAACCTTATTCTTCTCGTGTCTGTTGTGAGAGAAACACATATTCTTGTGAAAAAAAATTGGTCATTGAAATTGGTCATTCTATGGACGACTTAAAATTAAATGATTCAGATATTAATTTGAACTCCTCCTCTGAGAATTCAGACAGTGACGATGAGATTCAGAATATTTGATTTTATACATTATACGTATTACTTTAATAAAAAGAATGAATAATATACAATAAAAGAATATTCCACATTTTATTTTGTACATCTATTTTGCATGTTCGTAAGTGGCAAACCCGATTTATATATACTAACGTACTGCATTAAAGAAAAATTACCATGTGCGCACTGCAGCAAAAGAGCGTCGTGGGCACTCTTAATTTTTAGTTTCAGAGTAGTGTAAGAACTCGTTTGGCCCGCGTTCAAGCCGTAAGAATTTTTTTTTCGTATTATTTATAGTTCAAACTTACCTCTCATATAAATTTTAAAGTGAATAATATTTGACATCACCCTCGTGAAATATTACATTTTTTACAACCTGTAAGAACAATCAAGGTGAATCTTGAGACACGGTAGTGTCTCGCGCCAAGTACACGCGAAGCGAGACCGCACCGTGACTCTTTTACGCGACGCGACGGATTGCGAGTACCCGAGATGTTGAGATCTCGATAACGAGTGAACGGATCAAGTTCTAAGTAGGCTTGATCGATAGCTTGGGGTCCAAATAGGGGGGGGGGGGTTTCTGTTATAATATTCCGCTACGTGCCCTACGAGCGGAGATATTGCGACGCAAAGTCCAAATGTGAAAATTTATTATTAAGATACTTCTCCTCCTAACGCTGCGATGTATATATCACGTGATCAGATATCACGTGATCAGAGAAAATGTCACTTTCACTTTTTCGACGCTGGCGGCGCAGGTATCGCCAGTTTCGATATCGCGCGCGTATTTCGAACGATCTAGTAGATAAATTATAGGTCGATAGACTTATCGGTCAGGAGGAAGATTTCTATTTAGGTAAATTAGGTATTATATATATTGAGTCAATCGCTTCATGTATATCTAGAGAGATTTCGTATCCTTATATCGTATTACCACCGCTGCCGGAAAAGAAAGTTCTCTACGCTTGGCAGAAAGTGCCGCTAGGAAATTTTCAAGTCGATTCTTATGAATCAAGCTTGAATTCGATGTCTAGGTATCCCAGGTTGCCGATGACGAGGTCCAGATAGTGCGCTTCATAGTTTTCGGTGTCCAGGTGTAATAATACGTTGAATTCGATGTCTACGTGTTCCAGGTTGCCGATGACGAGGTCCACATAGTGCGCTCCGTAGTTTTCGATGTCTACGTGTATTAATACCTTGAATTCGATGTCCACGTGTCCCAGGTTGCCGATGACGGGATCCAGATAATGCGCTTCATAGTTTTCGGTGTCCAGGTGTAATCGTACGTTGAATGCGATGTCTAGGTGTCCCAGGTTGCCGATGACGATGTCTAGATAGTGAGCTCCGTAGTTTTCGGTGTCCAGGTGTAATAATACGTTGAATGCGATGTCTAGGTGTCCCAGGTTGCCGATGACGATGTCTAGATAGTGAGCTCCGTAGTTTTCGGTGTCCAGGTGTAATAATACGTTAAATGCGATGTCTAGGTGTCCCAGGTTGCCGATGACGAGGTCCACATAGTGCGCTTGGTAGTTTTCGGTGTCCAGGTGTAATAATACGTTGAATGCGATGTATAGGTGTCCCAGGTTGCCGATGACGATGTCTAGATAGTGAGCTCCGTAGTTTTCGGTGTCTACGTGTATTAATACTTTGAATTCGATGTCCACGTGTCCCAGGTTGCCGATGACGGGATTTACATAGTGCGCTCTGTAGTTTTCGGTGTCTACGTGTATTAATACCTTGAAATTGATGTCTGGGTGTCCCAGGTTGCTGATGACGAGGTTCAGATAGCGCGCTCCGTAGTTTTTGGTGTCTAGGTGTAATAATACCTCGAATTCGATGTCTACGTGTTCCAGGTTGCCGATGACGAGGTCCACATAGTGCGCTTCGTAGTTTATGGTGACTAGGTGTATTAATAACTTTAAATCCGAATGGAGGACACGTAGATATCGAATTTGAAATACACGTGGACACCGAAAACTACGGAGCGCACTATGTGGATCTCGTCATCGGCAACGTGGGACACCTAAACATCGAATTCAACGTATTATTACACCTGGTCACCAAAAACTATGGAGCGCACTATTTGTAACCCGTTATCGGCAACCTGGGATACCTAGACATCGAACTCAAGTTTGATTCATAAGAATCAACTTAAAAATTCCCTAGCGGCAAAACTAAAATTATGTCATGACATAATAAAAATTCGTTGAATTAAAATTATGTCTAGACATAATAAAAACTGGACAAATTAAGGACGTTCTCTCATCTTTATACTAGAGAAAATCGATTTTCTTAGAATTTTTTTGAAACTGTGAATATACGTTAATTTAGGTGTGCTTTATGCGTGGTATAAATTTCAGTACCTCTTCCGGTATAAAAAATAAAGATACTGAGCCTCAAAGTTTAAAAAAAAATTTTTTATTTAATTTTTTTTAGTTTTGGCATTTTTTCCTTATAAAACTCGACGAGAGGAGCAACTTTGGTCCTCTTGGCCAACCTCGTATCTCTTACCGTTTGGCCTGGAAAACCTTTTCATTAGTAAAAGTTGAAACTTTGAGACTCAGTATCTTTATTTTTTATACCGGAAGAGGTACTGAAATTTATACCACGCATTAAGCACACCTAAATTAACGTATATTTACAGTTTCAAAAAAATCCTAAGAAAATCGATTTTCTCTTGTATAAAGATGAGAGAACGTCCTTAAAATTATGTCTAGACATAATAAAAATTGGATGAATTAAAATTATGTTTTGACATAATAAAAATTGAATGAATTAAAATTATGTCTGACATAAAAATAATTCCGCATTTTTATTATGTGTATACACATAATTTTAATTCATACAATTTTTATTATGTGTACACATAATTTGTTTTCGAATGAACGTAAAACGTATTTGTTACAATATCTATCCATTATTGAAAATCGATATGCGCGACAAAAGCTCTTGTATATCATTAATTATGTTATTATTTATTATATATATTTCTATCCATATATTTTCAGTATTATTATTGTTATATTAGAAAAATTATTAGCATTTAGGATACGAATTTTTTTCCGTTAGTTTGTAAGTTTCATGATTAAAAAAATCATGTCGTATTATTAACATATACCTAAGATTTATAGAATCGTTATTAATTTTATTATATATCTCAATTGCGCAAATCTTAAATCTGTTTTGTAAAAATTATGCATAATATTCTTATGCAAGGATACTTGTTTAATTATTTCTTCCTATTGCATTTAAGTATAGAAAAATATAGTATAGAAAAATACCTCGAAAAAAACAAAGTGGTAGTATTATACCTCCAAATAGCTTTATCCTGTACATACTGTTTATAAAATGCGTAATACTACAAAAAGGCGTGATATCCGTACAAAATTACCTTTTTTAAAAAAAAGGTAAAAAAAGGCGCCAAGTACACGCATAGTAGTGTATATGTTGTTACCTCGAAAAAAGAGAAAGTGGTAGTACTATACTTCGAAAAAATATAAGTAACAAGTGGTAGACATAATCTTTATATCTCAAAAAATCTCGAAAAAATCTAAGCAGTAGTATCTTTATTTCTGAAAAATTATAACCCAAGTGATACACATCACAAAATTATGTTACCTTATCAAAAAGAAGAGTCGCGCTTCAAGTGATCTATTACAAAAAAGAAATAATATCTCTTTAAATTACAGCGCCAATTACAGAGAGAACATATATATTGCCTCAAAAAATAATTGTTGCACTACTTTGAAAAATCTTTACATTGTGTCAATTAAAAAAGAATATATGATAACAATTTTATAAGATTAAAAAATTTTATTTAAATTTTACAAGGGAATACAAGATATTTAAATACAAAGTTTACATGTGTATTTTTAGTGGTCACAAAGAATTACAGAGGTAACAGTACAAAATAAAAATATTTTATTAAAATATTTAATCCAACAAGGGAATACAATTTGTATTTAAATACAAAGTTTATATTGTATTTTTCAATAAAATAGAAGATTTAATCACAAAGAATTACAGAGGTAACAGTACAAAATAAAAATATTTTATTAAAATACATAAATTTTTCTTGTAAAAATACTTGGCGCTGCTAGACCTCGAAATTTTTAATAAATAAATAAACTTATCCTATACTTAATTATAAGCCGCATTATTCGCCGTCGTCACGCACACCCATATCACTCGCTCGCACATACACACCACGCTGATAATCATTTTGTTACTCTCGTCGCATTCTTCTCTGAATTATTTTCATTTATTGTTGTCCTTATTTATTAAAAATTTCGAGGTCTAGCAGCGCCAAGTATTTTTACAAGAAAAATTTATGTATTTTAATAAAATATTTTTATTTTGTACTGTTACCTCTGTAATTCTTTGTGATTAAATCTTCTATTTTATTGAAAAATACATATATAAACTTTGTATTTAAATACAAATTGTATTCCCTTGTTGGATTAAATATTTTAATAAAATATTTTTATTTTGTACTGTTACCTCTGTAATTCTTTGTGACCACTAAAAAATACACATGTAAACTTTGTATTTAAATATCTTGTATTCCCTTGTGAAATTTAAATAAAATTTTTTAATTTTATAAAATTGTTATCATATATTCTTTTTTAATTGACACAATGTAAAGATTTTTCAAAGTAGTGCAACAATTATTTTTTGAGGCAATATATATGTTCTCTCTGTAATTGGCGCTGTAATTTAAAGATATATCATTTCTTTTTTGTAATTGTAATAGATCACTTGAAGCGCGACTCTTCTTTTTGATAAGGTAACATAATTTTGTGATGTGTATCACTTGGGTTATAATTTTTCAGAAATAAAGATACTACTGCTTAGATTTTTTCGAGATTTTTTGAGATATAAAGATTATGTCTACCACTTGTTACTTATATTTTTTCGAAGTATAGTACTACCACTTTCTCTTTTTTTGAGGTAATAAGATTTGACAAAAACACGTTCAAAAATTACATGTTTGTTATAATTTTCTGCATCTATGCGGACCGCTGACCGACTTCGCCAATATCATGTACCTTTCTTACTCGATTAAAACAACTAATTC
The DNA here is from genome assembly GCA_030770255.1 of Temnothorax ravouxi. Taxonomy (NCBI): domain Eukaryota; kingdom Metazoa; phylum Arthropoda; class Insecta; order Hymenoptera; family Formicidae; genus Temnothorax; species Temnothorax ravouxi. The sequence goes on along the minus strand of JASTWP010000982.1, from coordinate 39,938 downwards.
TATTAATATGGCAGTGAATAAGATTTGACAGAAATTTTGTCGCGGGCTCCCGGTCTATACTGCAAACACGAGTGGCATAAGCGGCATGAGTGTGACAAATGCATGAACATGTGCCAATATTACAACACCAAAAATGTTTTACTTTTAGACGTTGGCTACTCTGTTTACACAATTCGACACGAGTGACGTCATTACCCGAATTCCCCCAGGCAATTGAGCACACCATGTAATCCTTACACTATGCACGGTAGTGTCTCGCGCCAAGTACACGCGGAGCGAGACCGACCGTGACTCTTTTACGCGATGCAACGGGTTGCGAGTACCCGAGATGTTGAGATCTCGATAACGAATGAACGGATCAAGTTCTAAGTAGGCTTGATCGATAGCTTGGGGTCCAATTAAGGGGGGGTTTTTCTCATAATATTCCGCTTCGTGCCCTACGAGCGGAGATATTGCGACGCAAAGTCCAAATGTGAAAATTTATTTTTAAGATACTATACTTCTTCTTCTACGTCGACCGTCTCTCATGCCATATCACGTGATCAGAGAAAATGTCCCTTTCACTTTTTCTACACTGGCGGCGCAGGTATTGCCAGTTTCGATATCGCGCGCGTATTTCGAATGATCTAGTAGGTAAATTATTAAAGGTCGATAGACTTATCGGTCAGAAGGAAGATTTCTATTTAGTTAAATTAAGTATATATATAATATATATTGATTCTTATGAATCAAGCTTGAATTCGATGTTTAGGTATTCCAGAGGGTACGGATCATGAAAATTATAGACAATAGACAATAGACTGCAGGGAGTGGGCGATCTAGTGAAATTCATTGGTCATATTTGTAGTACCGTATCATGCATTTTTTTCCGGGTGCGGCACCCGGCACCAAATGACAGCCATTCACAGTTCAACATTCGGTCGTTGAGAAGCAACGAGTTCGGACGTGTTTCGCGGACGACACGTTTTAACGTGTTCGGACGTGTTCTATCCGGAAAAATTTTTTTTAGTATTGCGACTGTTACTGTCGGCCTTGATCTCCACTCAGTTTTTTGATAATTTCCATTCGGACTTTCTTACGCAACGAGTTCCAGACTTTGTTAATCAAACAGTGGCAAATGTTGGCCGTATTGTCTGCGGATTAGCGGCAGGAGCCAATTTAATAAAAGAAGAAGAAGATTCACAGCTCAACTTATCGGAACTTATAGACAAGGATAGACGGGCTATAGGATAGGTTATATTTTCTTCGAAACTCTCCTTCTTATTCCAGGCTTTCAATCTCAATTTCAAAGGTACGTTATTGTTTGTGCACGTCTTCTGAAGAGTGGGAACATTTCATTTCGTACATATTACTTATATACAACTGTTTATATTAGAAAATGAGGTGACAGCATTTTTACATTTTTTCAATTTATTACTAATCATTTTACATTTCCACTTTTCGTAGTAGTATCAGCCAGAATATCCGGCCAGCGGCCTTTGCTGGTGCGTTCACGTTGACGTGCATACGTACAAAACCGGAGAATAAGGAATTACTCTCAAACATAATGGCCCAAAATTGTTCAAGCTGAAGTGACCAAGAAAAGTCGAAGGATGGGAAGGATAAACTGGGGCGAATTGTTTCCGGGAAGGTGGAGTCCTGTTATTTTCAAGCTCTCTGCATAAACCAAGGTACGTTGAGCCACATGTTTTGTAACCAATTTTCATCTTGCTTGCTGTAAGCAACAAATGAAAAAAGTAAAACAGGAATTTTATTAATTAAACGTGAATTGCCACTAAATTTGACATCGGAATGCAATAATCTTCTGCAGCTTTCTCGTGACGTGGTCTCAGAGAAGCGGCCGCTACGAATATAATATTGTGGCAGTTGTGCTGATGACAGAAGTTCTAAAATTGGTCATATCTACAGCGCTCTACTGCAAAAAGTAAGCAACTCGAGAATTCGTACTTTCTTTACAGAGCTGGACTTTATCTTAGCTTGATTTTTCTTATCGGTATTAATTCTGAATTTGCAGTAATAGCATCCTAACGCTTTTGCAGGAGACGAGAAAGAATAAAAAGGGTGAGATTAAAAAATAGAGATAAAGAATTTCAAGAACTTACTATACAAATGCTCAGCATGATCGATTTCCAAAGGATACTAAAGAAAACTTGTGTCAATTTTTAGTGCTTCTGCTATATATGATACCTGTGCTTTTATATTGCGTGTACAACAATCTAGCATTTGTCAATCTGGATTCGCGCGCTAGCCGTGGACGCGAGCGGACGTGTCGTGTCGTGTCGCGCCACAATACGGGTCACACCTGTGGTTTTTCGTCGCAATTCCCTGCATCCCACGGACGATTTCTCGCCGTGCTTTGTGTGCCTCTCGCCGACGGCCGCGTCGGTGATTATTATTTATCTCGCGCGCGCGAATCTACGCACTTACATCGTCGATCGCACGCGGCATTATGCAAGGGGCTTCGGTCTCTTGCAAGGATTCGGGGGGAGGGACCGGGTCATTGCCCGCGTGCTCATTCCTCCCGTTAGAACCTCCTTCCCCTAAAAGACCTGACCCCCGCACCTGTTCCCAAGAGTCATCGCAATCTCGCTCTTCCCTTGATTTGCTTCCCAAACCCACCACTGGAATTCCTTTGACTACGCATGAAAAATTTGAAGCCGAAATTAATATCGGGATTTCTAGTGCCACCGACGGTGACATAATCCACACGCGCACAACTCTTACTCAGAATCAAGCTGATTATTCCTCCCAGACATCCGCTGCGCAGCCTACTTCTGAATCATCCCCAATGGAAATTGATTTGGAACACAATAGAAAGAGATCCTCGACAGACATGTCTGGATCTCCCGCGCGTAAGAGCATCAAATCCGTGCCACCAGGTAACAAAAACACATTAAATAACACTGCGTCCGAGAATAATTCTAATTCTTCGTTAAAAAATCATGATTTTAATAACTACAGATATACGTCAACCGATAAAGCACCTTTCATAGTTACCCAGATTATAAACAGAGGATTGTTAGAAATAAAGAAAATAAACAAAGGTCACATTCAGGTCGTTTTAACTAGCGCCGTTGCGGCTAATAAACTTATTGACGATCGCTCGCTTGCTGGCTACGGTCTCAAAGCCTTTATCCCCTCCTACAAAACAGCTCGTACTGGTATTATCAAAGACATCCCGCAATCTCTCACTATTGAAAGTCTTCTTGAGAATCTAGAATCCTCCTCAAAAGTTATCGAAGCACGGAGGTTAAATCGTAGAGTTAGAGATGGCAACTCATATAAATACGAACCCTCTCGTTCCGTATATATTAAATTCGCGGGACCAAACTTACCGAACAACGTCGCAATTTATAAAGTAAAACACGATGTCTCCCCTTTTATCCCTAAAGTTAAGATATGCTTTGCGTGTTATAGGGCAGGTCACATCAGCAAGGTTTGCAAAGGCAAACCTCGCTGTTTATATTGTGGCAAAGACGCACACGACGAGGGTGCTGAATGCTCAAACAAGGATCTCCCCCATAAATGCATTAACTGCGGCGGACCACATCTGGCTAAATCCCTTGAATGCCCGGTCATCATAAAATTAAAAAAAGTCTACTCCCTCGCAGCAGCCCAAAATATCCCCCTTTTCGAGGCTAAGAATAAGATAAATTTTTCCTCAAATTTCTCAAACAATTCTGATAGTAGGTTTGACTTTTTCAATTATCCAAACCTACCAACCACAAGTAATACAGAAACACAAGATCACTTTTCTTATAACCGCTTCTCTGAACTTTCAAAACTCAGAGAATATGACACTCCCGTCTCTTATAGTAGCGCCCTCACAGGTCTGAAAAAGTCTAACCTTCGCTCGAAATCAACTCTATCTCCTTCCTCTTCCTCGCACTCACGCGCCACCTTTTCTAAAAGTACTCCCGCTCAAATAAATACGCGCAATAAATTACCCTCTCACCCTTACTCACCTGAACACCGTGCAGCATTATTCTTTCCTGATGGACGGGCTGAAGGATCTAGCTCAGCTAACGTCGAACTGTCTTCAGAAAATGGCCAGCCTAACATGATTAATTGCCTCGTCAAAATTTTTAACGAAATTAGGCTTGCAATCTTGACTCTCGATCCGCTAATTACTTTTGCCCAAGCAAATAACCCCTCAATTCCGCCTTTGCAACATCCTCCCCCAAAATCTTATGACGGCCCGCCAACAACAACGTATGATGAACATAACCTTCAACAAAAAAACTAATGCTAACGTTGACTTTCCTGACTCCACCCGCATCTTGCAGTGGAATTGCAGGGGAGCCAATAACAAGATGAGAGAACTCAGGGCATTAGCCCACAAATTTGAAGTAATTTGCCTGCAAGAATCCTTGTTTGATCATAACAAAATAATTAATATTAAAGGTTACAACACTATCAGATCCGATGAAAGTGTTGTGGGCTCCAGAGGAGTCTGCACATTTCTCAGGAGCAATTTCGCTTACACCATTCATGATCTCTCGAGTTTCTCGCATCCGTCGGTGGAATTAGTTGCGATTACCGTACCATACCTTAACCAAGAACTGTTCATTTGTAACGTTTATAGACACACGGGACAGGATACTCCCAATACTTTTTTTGTTGGCCTATTTAATTACGCCATTCAATACAAGCACGCTCTTATAGTGGGCGATTTCAACGCTCACCATCCTGACTGGAACGACAGGCGCAGCGATAAAATAGGCGAAATCATTGCCTCGTCTATTGCAGATAGTAATTTGGTGATCCTGAATGATGGCTCCCCTACATACTTCAACCTTGCATGCAACCCCTGATAGCACAGTGTCAGTTGGTGCCGTCATGATGCCGTCGTGATGCTGTTAATATGCACGAAATTCATGTATATTGACAGCATCACGACGGCATCATGACGGCACCAACTGACACTGTGCTATCAGGGACATAGAGTCTGTTATTGACTTGACTATTACTTCTCCCGATCTGGCTTTGGTTAGTACCTGGGCGAACGACAGGGACGGCGACTTAAGGAGCAGCGACCATGTTCCCATTATTATTAATATCAATGGCTGTATGGAACCCAAACATAAATTTGTTCACAGGCTTAAGTATAATAAAGACTCCTTCAACGCATTAATAACTTTACTGAATGAAGAAGTTCAGCATGTGGATAACATCAAGGTCGACGATATTAATGATGCCTACAACCAAATCATCTTCACCATCAAATTATGCATAACCAGAGCTTTCGGAAAGAACACTCTCCCATCGGACTCGCCTATTAAAAGCAGGTATCACCCAGCCCCGTGGTGGAACGACGTCTGTGAGGCTGCCATTGAAGCTCGTAGATCAGCCTTAAAAAATTTTAAAAAACATTACTCTTTGGACAGTTTGATTGAGTACAAAAAGTCAATTGCCGTTGCTAGACGGGTCCTGAGAGAGCAGAAAATCAAAGGATGGAAAGACTTCTGTGCTACCTTTGATGCTAATACGCCCATCAATCAGGTCTGGAGAATGGTGAAATCATTTAAAAGAAGAAATGCCTCTCAACTCGTCAATGATCCTGCAAAGGAAGAAGAACTTATTCAGACTGCAATTAATAAATTATGTCCTCCTTCTTGCTCTTTGAACAAACCCTCGCTGATGGAAATATCCTCCAGGAACATCTCTAACTCGGACTATCCTTCCACTTGGATGGACGACCCCATCTCCATGCAGGAAATTAAGACGGCTCTTAAAACTGTGAAACTTAAATCTTCACCGGGCTTAGACCAGCTGGATTATGTAATTCTCTCCGCTCTTCCTGAAGCTTATTGGCGCAAGTTTCGGGAGATATTTAATGGATTTTTGAACAACGGGTTGTTCCCTGATGATTGGAGCTCATCTTTAGTAATATTCATCCCTAAGCCAGGAGGGAGAGGAGTTAGACCTATCTCCTTAATATCATGCGTTCTTAAAATAATGGAGAAATGTATGTACAATCGACTTCGATGGCATTTGGAGTACAACGACATTCTCTCGGACGCACAGCTCGGATTTCGAAATTCCCGATCCTGCACAGACAGTATGATCGCACTGACCAACCACATAAAAGCTGGATTTCTCAGAGGCGCTTATACGGTGGCTGCATTTCTAGACATCGATGGTGCGTTCGATAATGTCCTGCCTCATATTCTGGATGAAGATCTTAGGACTGCTAAAATTCCTGAAAAATTTCGGAAATTCGTCATGAACTTGATCAGCGATAGACTCGTCTACTACATCAAGGATGGTCGAAAATGTGGTCCACTGCTAGCCAGAAAAGGAACTCCGCAGGGTTCTATCCTCAGCCCAACCTTATTTAATATTTACATCAAGGATATTGTCAAGTCGGTTAACCCCAACTGCTCAATTCTTTTATATGCGGACGACGTGGTTGTCTACTCAACTAACAAAAACCTAAAAGACGCCGTATACTCAATCAATGAATCCATTCAAAGGATCTCCGAATTTCTTCTTAACAAAGGCCTTACGCTCTCTTCGACCAAATCGCAAGCTGTTATCTTTACTCGCAAAACGAAGATGCCAATATTTATCCCTGAGATAATAGTTGCTAATAATCCAATACATTACAGCGAAATAGTCAGATTTTTAGGCATCATCTTGGATCCTAAACTAAGTGGCAAACCCCATTTCAAGACCGTTGTAAGTAAATGCAGGAAGGCTTTAAATATAATGAAGGCATTAGCGTGGGTATGGTGGGGAGTTCACCCGCAGCACTTAATCATGATTTATAAAGGAATTATTCGCAGTACAATCGACTATGGCTGCCAGGTTTATCAACTCAAAGGTAACTACACCATCTTTGATAGCATTCAACGCGTACAGTTCAAAGCAATCAGAATAGCATACGGATATCGCCAATCCACTCCCATTAATGTGCTGCTTGACGAAGCGAAAGAACCACCGCTGGAACTCAGGATGAAATACATGACATCTAAAACGGTTTATAAGAACATCGCTCAGGAATTCAGCCCTGTTATCATCAGTTTAGACAACATTCATCCGCTCACTAGGTCACGCCTCAACCACGACATGGCCATGAGCTCCATTCCAACTTATAGTTTTTACCGATCCATTCTTCACAAAGTTGGGAAGATTTTCCAATCTGTGTCTCTTCCTATATTTAGCCATAGTTTCAATTCTCTTATCATTGATATTCAATACACCGAATTTAAATTTCCAGAGGATGTTTCCAATGTCAACTCAATTTTCCTAGATGATTCCAGAGATATCAGAGAAGGATCCACATCCTTCTACACGGACGGCTCCAAGAGCGACCCTGACTCCTTTGTCGGCGCCGGAATATTTGCTCCGGACTTCGATCTGGAACTTATGCATAGGCTTCCGCCAGAAACAACTATTTTCTCGGCGGAGGCATGGGCTATTCTCCAGGCATTAATTTTTATTGAGCAATTTGGTTTCCGTGTGGTCACCATATTTTCTGACTCTAAGAGCGTGCTTGACGGTATTTGTTCTACCAAGGCCAATCTGCATAACTATATCATCCCATGGATTAGGGAAAAAATATCGCGACTCTCCAGTGATGGTGTAGAAATTCGTTTAGCTTGGATTCCTTCACATCGCGGCATAACGGGTAATGAAAACGCAGATAGAATAGCTAAAGCAGCTACTAAAAACGGATATCGCCCCAATTTCAAAATTCCGCACAGTGACTTTTTTTCACTTTCTAAGGAAACTTTGCGTAAAGACTTCGCGAAATATTTGCAGTATCACGGATCGCATAAAGGAATTTTACATTACAACTCTTTCCACAATAGCAAAGACCGCCCTTGGTTTTATAAAAAACCTTTTAAAAGAAAAGAGATCGTCTTAGTCAATAGGCTGCGCAGCGGCCATTATAATTTAAACCACAGCCTAGCTAGAAAAAACATAATAATATCGGGGGCCTGTGCCTGCGGTTACCCCATTCAGGACATCAACCATGTAATCTTTTATTGTCCTATCTATTCCACCAAGGCTAATAATCTAATCAAATACCTAGATAAAACTTATCCACACGCTCCTAAAGATATACTATTTTTCCTAAATGACCCTTCACACCAATTCGTGCGACTTCTTATGGGAACTACCCTTTCCATGGGGCTCCAGCCATGACTTTGCACTTCATACACAGATTAAGTTAATGGCTATACTAGTGCTTTTCGGAGTCTCTTCTGGGGACTTCTCTACCTAACGACAAGTGGCTCGCCCTGGCCTATATTTGAGCTGTGCTCGACGGCCATTATAAGAAGAAGAAGAAGATTTGTCAATCTGGCTAGATTCGACCCCACGACTTACTACGTCTTGCTGCAACTCCGCGTTGTACTTACGGGAATCATTGTCCAGGTATCAATAATATTGCTTTCAGTGTAGGAGTAGAGAACAACGACGTGTTGAACGGATAATGTAAGAATTCTGATTTCTTCTAGGTCATATTTAGCAAAAAGTTGTCCGCGACGCAGTGGTTTTTCATAGTGATCTTGACAGTCGGCTGCATGGTAAAGCACTTCGACGCCCACGTCCTTGGCACGGTGTTGATGTTTTTAACAGAAAACAGTCAATATATGTAGCTTTTAATTATGTATCCGATACAATACAATTGCGTGAGCAGCGTGACGTACAGGCAGAAAAAGCGCGGGACGACAACGGTTGGTACGCATGGACAGTAACTGAACGGAATTGTGGATTCGGTAATGCTTGCGGTAACACTTGGAGTGATTTCGTGTTTGGAGAATAGCAATAGTCTATTTCTTTCTTAGAGATACAGTGATCGACGTTCCTCGGCGCGAGTCTATACAGTTCTGCTTGCGTCCTATACATATGCTTCGCTCTCTCGCGATACGCACGTGACACACATGCTACACTCACGCCATGCTCACGCACACGGGAAGGGGAGACGTACATATATGTCTACCCTCTCTTGCGCGCTCTAACTTTTACTATTGATACGGAATTATTGAGCTTATACAATATAAATGTACATATATTCTAACACGCCTCCTTACATTTATATTGTACGCTTTCATATTCTCTTTACAGGATATTCATTTTCATTCTAAATTTTTCAAATTTTTCTTTACACAGTGCCTTAGTAAATATATCCGCAATATTCTCATCCGTAACAACCTTACATACTTCAATCACGTTTTCTTTCACACTTTCATGTACATAATGGTAATGTATTTCTATATGCTTTGAATTTTTTGTGAAATTTCCATAATTCGCAATGTTTATCGCTCCAGAATTATCTTCAAATATCTTTACAGGATCTCTCAATTTTACATTAAAGTTTCCTATTAACTCGCGTATAAATTTTACTTCGCTGACTGCCTCAGACAGTGCTACATACTCAGCATAAGTAGAAGCTTTTGTTACGCACTTTTGTTTCCGCGATTTCCAATCAATTACATTTCCGAATAACCTAATTACATATCCAGAAGTAGACTTTCTATCTACGTTATCTCCAGCCCAATCTGCGTCTACATGACAGTCTATAATATCGCAGTTTTCATTTCTCCTATAATGCAAGTTTAAGTCTTTTGTTAAATATAAGTATTTCAATACTCGCAAAGCATATTTCCAATGTGTCTCATTATAACTATTCTGGTATCTACTCAAATAGTTTACGCTATGGCTTACATCAGGTCTTGTACTCAAACTAATATATAGTAAAGCACCTATCAAATTTCTATATTTAATATCTGTCTCGCAATTTTTAGCTTTTTCAATTTTCAGATTCGTTTCCATAGGAGTACTATATAATCTACTATTCTGTAACTGATATTTATTAGCTAATGATACTATATACTTAGTTTGGCTTAATTTCATTTCGCATTTTCGATAATCATATTCTACATTAATACCAAGATATTCTTTAATTTCACCTAAATCTTTCATTTTAAACTTTTCTAATAAAGTCTTTTTTATACTCTGAATTTTCCTTTTGCTTTTACCGCATATCAACAAATCATCGACGTAAATTAATAGATATATAGCCTCTGTTGCTTCTCCAAAAGTATATAAGCAATAATCAACATTACTTCTTTTAAATCCTAATCCTGTTAAGTATTTATCAAGGCACTCATACCACGCTCTTGGACTTTCTCGCAGTCCGTATAACGCTTTTAACAATTTACAAACTCTATTTGTTCCATTATTGTAACCTTTAGGTTGACTGACATATATACCTCTGAGCTTATTTTACCGTTGAGAAATGCTGTAACTACATCCATATGTTCTATAATAAAACCAGACTGACAACAAAAGGACAACATGATTTTTAAAGTTTGAGTTTTTGCTACAGGGGCGTATATGTCGTCAATTACATTCGTCTGTTGAAATCCTCTCACGACTAACCTAGCTTTATACGTATCATCGGACTTTCTTGTATATATCCATTTGACATCTAAGACCTTTTCACCTTGTTGTTTCTCAACTAACTCCCATGTCTTATTCTCCTTTAAGCTTTCTATTTCTTTGTCCATAGCTTTTATCCAATTTTCACAATCATTACTATTTAACGCCTCCTCAAATGTACATGGAGTATCTACTCTACAATAATTTACACAAATGTTACTAGAACTGTTTTCTGGATATCTTATTGGGCTTTTTCTGTCGCGTGTAGATTTACGTGGAATCTTTAACTCTAACCTTTCCGTACCTTCCCCTTTTGTTTTAATTTTCTTTTCTTTGATTTCGTTCTCACTTTCGAACACATTGTTACTTAAACTTTCATCTAGACTAGCGTTGCTTTCAATGTCATCATCATTATAATCAATACCAATACACTTTACGTCTCTTTCTACTATATCAACGTGTCTCGCAACTATTATTTTATTATTTACAAGAACTCTATATCCAACATCGCTATAGCCCAATAAGATGCCCATATCTGCCTTTTCATCCCATTTAGAATCTCTACACTGTTCAGGTCTTTTTACAAAAATTTTACTACCATACAGTCGTAAGTTTTCTACATTTGGCTTTCTCTTGAAAAATATTTCATACGGAGTTTTCTTTTCTATGGTATTAGCTAACGTACGATTTTTTAAATAAGTCGCTTGCACAGATTATTTCTGGCCAAAATCTTTTATGTACGTTTGCCTCTGCTAATAGGCAACGTGCCATGTTCATTATTGTTCTATTAAATCTTTCCGCAGTACCATTTAGTTCATGTACGTACGCTGGGCAATTGTTTATGATTATTCCTTTCTCTGTTGCAAATTTGTAGAATCGATTATTTAAATATTCTGTGCCGTTATCACATCTCAATATTTTTACTCTTTTTTCAGTTAAATTTTCAGATTCATTAATAAATTTAATTAAGCAATCAAATACTTCATCCTTAGATTTTATACAGTAAACTTTAGCTATTTTGCTATAATCATCTATAAACGACACAAAGTATTTCTCTCCTCTTAAACCCGCTGTTTTAAAGCTACCACACACATCAGTATGAATAATTTCTAAAATATCTTTAGCTTTTGTTCTATTGTTACTGAATGGCAAGTTATGCATCTTATTTTCAATACAAATCTTACATTTCATAAACTCTGATTCAAGTTCGTTTGGAATGCCCACTAATAGCTGCTGTTTACATAATGTATTTAGGTAGCCGAAGTTTACATGTCCTAACTTTCTATGCCATTTCTCCTTTGAACTCATAATATTATTATTATTACTGTCGGCTGTATTCACTAACGTTTCTTCCGTATTTCAAAGTACTTGTTATTTTGTAAGTTCGATTTTCTTTGTATGCTACCGCTATTAACTTATTATTATCATCTATTATTTTCGCTATATTTCCCTTTGAAATAATCGTATTGTTATCTGTTAATTTTCCAAAACTTATTAAATTTGTATTCATTTTTTCAGCATAAAAAACGTTACTCATATTTACTTCATTTTGTTTACCAAACGCGTTGAAATAGCTTACTACATTTCCTATTTTCGTTGCTTTTATATATCTATTATCCCCCAAATAAATATTGACTGGTTCTTTAAGCAAAATACTTTTCTCAAAATAATTCTCGTTATTAATTATGTGGTCGGTACACCCGCTATCTAATAACCACTGGATTTCGTTACCTAATCTGTCTTGACTATAGTTTCTTTTCGCCGCGTGTGCCGTCGCTATCCTATGCGCTCGCGCCTGATTCGCTTTGTCCGCTCGTGCTCGCTCCTTGTTGGCCACGGAAGTTACTGCGTCCTCTGCCGTAGTTGCCTCTTCCGTAGTTGCTTCTGCCTCGGCTGCGACCACGCGTTGAGCCTCGCCATGTTCCGCCGTTGTGTCCTGGTTGGCCTCCATCTTGGCACTCTCTTGCAAAATGCCCCATTTTTCCACACTTAAAGCAGCTTCCCTTTTGACTCTTCTTTGCCGCAAATACATTCGATTTTCTTTCATCATGATCGTTATTGTTTTTCATTTCAGCAATTTGAATTTTATTCTTTACGTATGCTGCTGTTTGATCCTCTTCTTTTAATGTGTCTATTAAATCGCCGATGTAACTGTACTGGCTCGGTAACGTGTTCAACATATAATTCAATTTTTCCTTTTCGCTTATTTTAGCACCCGCGCCTCGCAATTCATTGACTGATTTCTCGAAGTCACTAAAGAATGTCGCTGTATCACTATACTTCTCTAGTTTCATCTTTTCCAATTTATTTCGACACACAATCTGTAATGCCGTAGACTCTTTCAAGTACATCTCGTCTAATTTTCTTATAATTTTATAAGCTGTCGTTTCTTCACAAATAAATTCCAGTTGTTTATTTGATATAGCACTATAAATCAGATTTATTGCCTTCAAATCATTCTCATCCCAGTCTTCTTTATCTGCTGTTACTTTTGCTCTGGTTATCACTTCATCACAATGTTTTAACTTTAAAAACATCGTAATTCTTTTCTTCCACATGCTATAGTCTTCTCCATCAAACACCGGTATCATGATTTCCTTTTTCTCCATCTTGTCTTCTTGCTTGTTCTCGAACGTTCCTTCGTGTTCGGACTCTTCTTTTGTCTAACACTTCTCACTCCACTCACACCGATGCTGGATCACCCAAGCAAACCAGAACCACCAGATAACCACCAGATAACCACCAGATAACCACCAGAAAACCACGCTCTGCTACCATGAAAGGAATTGTGGATTCGGTAATGCTTGCGGTAACACTTGGAGTGATTTCGTGTTTGGAGAATAGCAATAGTCTATTTCTTTCTTAGAGATACAGTGATCGACGTTCCTCGGCGCGAGTCTATACAGCTCTGCTTGCGTCCTATACATATGCTTCGCTCTCTCGCGACACGCACGTGACACACATGCTACACTCACGCCATGCTCACGCACACGGGAAGGGGAGACGTACATATATGTCTACCCTCTCTTGCGCGCTCTAACTTTTACTATTGATACGGAATTATTGAGCTTATACAATATAAATGTACATATATTCTAACAGAAAGAACATTCGCTTGGAAAATGAATTTCGCCGCAGCTCCAGCACGGAAAACGCGCCTTGACAGCCTCTCCACTGCGGGCCGCTAGCGCCGTCGTCTCGGTACTCTCTCCCACTTTGCTGTTCGAACTCTGCTTGTTGCCTTTTGTACGCTGACTCCGCTGGATTGTCAGTACGTCGCTCAGCTTTACAGCTTCTGGATCTAACACCATTGACTTCTCCAATCTCAGGCTGCTCAAACGCAATGCAAAATTTACCACGTCCCCCAGTTTAAGTTTGGGGATCAGTTTTCTGGCCGCGTGGTCGGCTGCCGCTTCCCGTTGCATCTCCTGGCTCTCCATCTTGTTCAACAGTTTTTCTAGCGTTTGCGATTCTTCTGGCTTGTTGAGTCCCTGCACAAAAATGAGCATCTTGAGGTCGTCAGCGGAGTAATTTGCGATATTAAATTTCTCGCACTTAAGATTGACGCGGGCAGCGTATTCGGCATAATCTTCATGCGGTTCCTTCGCGACTTTGAGACACTTGTATCGGAGAGCAAAGTGTGACTCTTTACGGCCGAAGATTCGATTGAGCGCGGTCACAGCGTCCAACGAACGGAATGTCAGCCTTGGTGCGGGAAGGAATGGTGTTCGCGAACCTATCGAAATCTATGGAGAGCTTCTCAGTTAGTAAGCTGACTTTCGCTTGATCGTCCATCATCGCTGCGTCTACCGTGAAAATTGTTTCATACCTCGCATACCAATGCTCGAACGTCGCGTTGTCCTCAGCGCTGTAAGCGAACTTTTCCATGCGTTCAGTAAGGTCCTTGTGCAGCGAGTAGGCTGGCATCGCTGGCTGCCGGACCGCTGGCTGTTGCGCTGCAATCTGCTGAAGCAGGGCTTCGATTCTTTGATCGGCTGCTTTTTGTTGCTTGGCCATTGCATCCAGCAAGGCTTGAACCGTTGGGTCGACCGGCATTTTGAGGTTATGTTACGCGCGGAAGGAATTTACAGCCAATTAATTTACCGAATCGAATTATTGCGTGAATTCGACTATCCTCGTCGCCACTGTTGAGACCTGTAATCGGGATGGGTAGCAAGCACATGGTCTCAGCGTAATATCAGATACTCTTTATTCGTACTTGTACTTCGAGCGCCAACTCTCGACTGACTGTTACAAGAGAGAACCCTCGCGGATGCCGGGCAGCCCAAGATGGATGCCCCGGGCATAGGTATACTATTATATAGAGGGATCCAACAGAAAGAACTAAAGAATGTAATAGAATTAGAAAAATTGCTAATAAATAAAAAGGTTTCCGATTTCTGTTTAAAAAAAAATGTACGTGATTGCTCCAATTTCAGCAAACTTTGAGATATCAAGCTGAGATTTTTTTATGGATAATTTTTTGTTACCGTTTTTTTGGAAACCGGTTTGGAAATTATTCAAATTTCGAGAAATAATGAGTATTAATTGACCAATTTTCTTGAACCCAGTGCCAAAATTTTTTAAATTTTTGGAGGATAAGTTTAATTTTTCATTAATAAATAATTTTTTATTAATGGATTTATTTTCTTGAAACTGGTGCCAAAATTTTTCTAATTTTTTGTTGATGATTTTGATGAAACTGGTACCAAAAGATTACTAATTTTATCTGGCTACTTTTTGGAATTAAAAATGGGGTTTCATGGGGTTCTATTGGTGCTCCTAATTAATGAGTGAGTTTGGAGAGAGGGGAGTAGATTTTGAGCCCGCGCAAAGCGCGGGCAAAAAATCTAGTATTTCTGATATATTTCAAAAAAATTTCAGCCATTTCAATAATATTTCAAAAAGGTTGCAAATATTTTCAGTGACCTTTCAGCAAACTTTCTATAAAGTTTCAAGTGCAAGGACTTTTGCTGTTGAAGAACTGTCTCAGAGTTGTTGCAGAAATAATTTGCAATATTTATGAGATGATTTTTTCAGTAAACAGTTCTGAAATATTTTTGATATATTTTTGTGCTGTATGGGAAAAGACACATGATCGACACCGAATTCGATTTGCTTCTTAATAACGACGAAAAAAGAACATAGACAGCCTTAAAAACAGTTATAATAAATTTTTTTGAGAATTCTCGATTTCCAAATTTTGAGATTATGATTTAAAAAATGTTAAATGTATTTCATATTATAAAAGTTGCTATGGCTCTTAAAGTACATTTTCTGCACTCACATCTTAATTTCTTTCCACAAAACTTGGAAGCTGTGAGTGATAAACGTTTTCACAAAAACATCCAAAAAATAGAGAAACATTTAATGGGAATCGAAGTCAATATAATAAGTATAGGATTAATTGACTAATTACTGCTGAAGAAGATGAGTATAAACGACAAGCAAAACGTACAAAACATTAAGTCTAGAATTTTGAATATATTAATTATAAAAGACATTTAAGCTTTTTATTTAATAAAAAAAGTTCTTCTAAAAAAATTGCGTTTATTTGTTTAATATTTGTTTAAAATTTTACTTTTAATTAGGGGATCCTGCAGCCGTATGATTTACCGACATTATCGTTTTTAGATGGATCTTTTAATTGGCTTTATAGAATTGCAAAAATCTTCTACAGAATTAAAGTCCGGACAAAAATCTAGGGTGCCAAACGCAATTTTATATCAAAAACATCAAAAAATTAAAAATATTACTTATTTGGGCACATATACAGCTGTCACCTGACGACAATATTTGCTTAAGGTAGTTCGATGATGAACGACTTTTGCCAAAAGTGATAGGTTTTATTTTTTATATCGAAAGAAGGAACTCTCCTGAATCGATTAAGCCCAGAAAGAAGATAATTCACCGTCCCGTTCTCAAGATATTTAATTTCAAAATTAGGTGATTTTAACATTGGTCTAATAGGAAAAGAGATATTTTCCTATAAATAACACGAGTTTGCGAAAAATCTTTTGCCAAAAATGTCCGAACAATATATATCGATAGAAAGAGGACACTGTGAGGAAGCCTATAGTTGAAGGTGAACACGATCCACCGTACAGTTTTTTTTAAATTAATAATTAAAGTTTGGTTTCCGGTGCTCAAGCGCTGATTTTCACAACTCGAGCATGGCGACGTGGCAACGCCGCACGCTGGGATCGTCGGCGTAAGGTTAGGTGCACGTTAGGTGTGAGTGAGCGCAAAGACAAACAAGTGTACCAACCGCACGAACTGTTTGGCGTTGCCATGTCGCTGCCCTCATCTCGTACATGAGGGCAGCGAGGAAAATTGTTTATGTAAAAAATTACATGCAACTTGTGGCGAAATTACTGTACTTCAGTAAATCGCCATAATAACGCAATAATTCAATCAAAATAATCTTCGAAGTAGAGCACTCAAGAGTTGGCACAAGTTGAAAATTATAGTCAAGCGACGCATTAACACACTTTATTTTAATCTATTTCAGACAAAATATTATTCTACAACGTAAAAATTACTTACTAATGATAATTAGTTCTTATACGATAGATAACTTCCCGTATATTGTCTCGACTCGAACGTTCTCTGTCCAAGCACCACGAAATCAGAAGGTCGTCGCGTAAGGCTCACGGGAATCAAAAACTCGGAAAAAGGATGTTAAAATAAGTAAAGACTTTAATAAAACTGATAATGAATACTGATACATGGAATACTCGCGGTTACTCGCACACATACGGGCCTCGGCCCTTCGCTCGGATTTCTACCACGTCTCACTCTCTCGAGTTCCCTCGATCCACTCACTCCTCTCCTGCGCTCGCACACACTTTTTCAACTCTCACGCTCGCTCGCTCATTGGCTCTCGTCGTTTCGCTCTGTTATTGGCTACTGCCATTGTACGCTCATCTCTCTATCTCTCTCACTCAATACTTGCTCGTTATCACTAATGGTCTTTTTACGTTGTTACGAAGCTTTGCAATGCATTATCCTATTTTTTTATGATCATATAAATAATTTGATAAAAAAATCATAAACATTGTTGTGACTTCGGCCCTTCATCATCGAACTACCTTAAAACAAAAATTCTGCAGTTTATATATACATACATAATGTTTATCATCCACCTTTGGGAAAACATGTAGGAATAATATCGTGTAAGTAGAAGTAAGATTCAATGCGTACAAAAAAAGATCCATCGAAAAATTATTTCAGTAATGCAAATACAGATGCAGAATGACAAGAAGAGCAGCAACAGTAGTTGCCGAATCTTGCGAGAGATGGCGAGCAATCGAAAAAAGGACAAATGTCATTTCGTTAGACAAAGACAGATATAGAGAAAACAAAATTAGAAAAGTTGACATTATCGACATCGAGGAAGTTCGCCAGTCACTGCAGGATCCCATACCTTTCCAACGATATGTAAAACATATCTTTAATAGAATTTTTAATTTTTTTAATTTTTTTAATTTAATTTTATAACCTGTTGTGCCGCGCCTTGAATGGTAGCTCAGGGCCGGCACCGGGTTCGTAGGATCCGTAGAAAGGAGAAAGAAACACTCTTCTAATCAGATTGGTTGTAGCGTTTAATAAACGGCTGTTTTGGGTTACACTTGTTACACTTCTTTTACAACCCTGACTTGCGAGCCAAATGGATGATACACAGTATGACGCGCTACGTGCTCTCGGTGGTGACTGCCCGCCGCTTCTCGGAAAGGCGGGCTTTTAATCTCTCGCGTATTACTTCCGCGATGCTGACTTAGCTGTCAGCGCTTTTGCTTCCGGGTGCGCGACCTGGAAGCCGTTTGCGACACCCGGAATGCCACCTCAGGCGAGTTTGGCAATATTCGGATGCGCGCTGACAGCTAGGTGTCGCAATTACGCTCGCGGCGACTTCCGCCTCACAACATCCCTCCCCCCTGAGAAAAAGAAAAACTGAGATTTCCAAATGCAGTTTTTCGCATGTGTTAAAAAATTTTTTTTTTGTTTCTCTATTATTATTTTATGCTCTTCGTTGTGTGAGGAAGTCGCGTTGCTAGTTCTTGCTTGTTTTTCTTTTTGCTATCCAGATTATCGTGATTATGATCCCTGTTATGATTACGATTAAGGACAGGGATCTTACGGGGTATATTATGTATTTATTTGTTAGGAGGTTGGCCTGGTTGTCTTCCAATTCTTGGCCTATCTCGTTTAGATTTAGGCTTAATTTTGTTAATTCCCCTGGATTTTTGATCACCGGCTCTAATTTTAGTTCTGTTGCGAATTCGTTATTAGTTTTGACATTTTTCGTCACTTGTTTGTATGTTAAATTGAATTGTGGAAGGTGCATTTGCACGTACTTCGTGTGTTCTCGTTTTTTAGTTCGTAGCGTCAGGTCTGTCGTGGTTAATTTGCAATTGTCAGTTAATTTAATCTTTCCCGTTCTGTTAATGTTGACTTTATGTTCTCCTTGATTGTTGCATTGAATGGTTATACTCTGTTTGTAAGGTGTGGAAAACAACCATGCCTGTGGCTCCGCTAGGGTTATCCAAAAGGTTACGTTTGAGAGGATGTGTCGACGCTCGCAGTTTTCCTCTTTCGCTCTTAAATATATATGCACCTCGCAGGGCGCGTGTAGCGTTATGAAGTATACCGGGTGGTTCGTGTTACACACGAACGTTGTGTCGGACTGTTTACATTTATTTAGATCATTTTCTTTTAATGTTACATAATTTCGGTTTTCCTTATCAATAGCTAGTAGGTCGTACATAGTTTTTGGTATTACAAATATATTTTTACGGTCATGTATCGGTAGGGGGTTTATTTTTACAATTTCATAGCTTGGATATGTGACAATGGGAAAGGTCAGGATTGTGTAGACGTTCGGGTTATCGTAATAAGCGTTTATTTTTACAAATTTTTCTATGGTGTTCCAGTTATCTATTTGTATTTTAAAAGGGAAGTGCGCCCCTCGGGATAGGTGGATCGTCGCTTCTCTTAATTCCGATACTAGTGTCTCAAGTGGCAATAGTCGTACGGGGACTATGCCATGTTTCGCATAGGTCAAATATTCTAATGTGTCTTTTACGTCATTTATTAATTTCGTTGTCACTGCGTTTATTATTAAAAGGTGTTCGTCCAGTTCTTCGCGGCGTACTATTCTTACTACTCGCTGTTGCATCCGTCTCGTGACGTTCGCTATTAGATTTTCGTTTTTGCTTAACGTCTGCTCTAGGTTTTCTATATGTCCTAACGTTGCGTTTACAATTTTTATTTGGTGCTTCGCCGCGTGCTGTATTGTTTTCTGTTGGTTATTTATTGTTTGTAATTGTTCCTGTATTTGTCGTGCGTCGTCGGCGTCCATTGTTCCAAATAGGGTCTTACCTATTGAGCCTATTGCATCTATTAGTCCGCGTCGGCTCGTCGTTATTTTATGTACGGTTCGTAATCGTAATAGCAGTTGCGTCAGTTTTGTATTGTCTTCGTCTGTCATGCGGAGGACGTTGTTACATGCGTCTCGGCTATCATCGTCTGCGTTGTTACATCGCCTTTTTGCCTGTTCGATGTATTCCTGAAGTAGATGGTATCTTAGTTCGAATGCCGCGACGTCTATTCTGACGACTAATTTCCACGTTGTTTTCTCTAACTGCATAGTTCCAATTTTTTCAAAGTAAATTCCTGGCTCGTCGCTGAATAATGTCACCTGGTACGGCGGCATTGGTTCGGGTAACATTCCCCTTGTTAGGTGAAAAATGATGACTGGTATCCTGTAATAGGAATACTACCTTAACCTTGGTGTTATTTTTATTATGGCTGTTAGCTTTATATAACTTAGCGAGTTGCTTTAGTCCAAAACTGTCTCTTAGTCGTGTACGTCAGTTATATCGTGCATGATGACTCCTCTTGATCGGTTTGTGCCCGTTAAGGGTGTTGTGACCCCGGAGGAGCTCCGGGCTGTTGGTGAGAGGGAGGAAGCAACCCCTCCTGAACTTGTAGTGCCCGACTGGTCGGAAGCTTGGGACGCTACCTACCCTCGTGCGCGTTTTCGTGCCGGTGGGCGCGAATTTTTGGCGGAGCCTGATCAACGTGGCCCGCCGGACACCATGGTCCTGTTTATGTTGTTGGCCGAGCTCCGTATTCGGCTATTGACTGGTCGGGGTTATAGTCTTCCCCGCACTAATTAATGGTGAGTTTTATTTTCTCGCTAATCTGGCTATTTGTATTGCTTATTATTAATGTTTTGTTTCGCTTGTGCTTTTTACTCTTCTATGAATGCTTTTAGTCGGTTCGCATGCACGCGTATCGTCTTGCGTTTTATCTTAATTGTGAAATTTACGTCGCTGTGTTTTTCTATGATCACATATGGCCCTATCCATTGTGATTCTAGTTTCTTCGATCTTCCACGTCGTATAGTTTCGTCGTGTAGCAACACCTTATCTCCTACCTTAAATGTTTCTTTATTACATTTTTTATCAAATTGTTGCTTTGATTTTTCTTTTTCTTCTTTGGTATGCTCTCTCGCAATTTGATTCGTGGCGCGGATCCGTTCGCGCAGTTCTTTCGCATAATCTTCGTAGGATTACGTTAATTTCGGGGGCCTTGTTAGGGCTGTCGGTAGGTTTGCTCGGTGTCCGTACACAAATTCGAACGGTGTCAGTCCTGTCGTCGTATGAGGCGTCGTATTATACGTGAACATTGCGTAGGGAATCCACTCATCCCAGTCGATTTGATCCTCGTTTATGTAATGTCTGAGATATTCGGCTAGAGTACGATGCGATCTCTCCAGCGCTCCGTTACTCTCGGGATGATATGCGGTTGTCTGTATTTTTTCAACTTTTAGCAACTTGCACATGTTTTTGAATATCTCACTCATAAAGTTTGTTCCTTGATCCGTGAGAATTTTCTCCGGGATTCCGTGTTCTAATACTATTTTCGTCACGAAGGCTTTTGCCACTGTATTTGCCTCCTGATTTTCTATCGGTACTGCCTTACTGAATTTCGTAAGATTATCTTGGAATGTGAGGAGATATTTATTTCCATTATTTGTGACTGTTAACGGGCCTACTATGTCGAGCGCGCATTTTTCGAATGGTCGCTCGGGCGTATCTGTGATAATCATTGGCATCTTCGTTTTCCTACTTAATTTATTCTTTTGACAGTACCCGCATTTGCTTATGTATTCCTCTACGTCTCTTGTTATACCGCTCCAATTATGCTGTAATCGGATCCGGTTCAACGTACGCGTGACTCCTTGGTGTCCTCCTGTCGGTGAGTCGTGAAATTCGTAGAGTATTTGCTGTTTCTCTTCCTCCGAGTACTCTCTCGGGGAGTCGTTTTCATGTTGCGTTGCATTTATCGCTGATGCCTTTGCTATCGGGTTTCGGCTTAGTGCGTCGGCGTTCACATTGTTCTTTCCTGCTTTATGTACGATCTCGTAATCGTATTCTTCCAACTTGAGCCTCCATCTTATTAGTCTGGAGCCAGGATCGTTTACATTGAATAACCAGATCAGTGGCTTGTGATCGGTTATGATTTTGAATCTAACGCCGTATAAGTAGGGGCAAAAATGTTTTACCGCCCATACGATGGCTAATAACTCTTTTTCTGTGGTATTATAATTTTGCTCAGCCTTGCATAATACTCGGCTGACGTACGCTATTGGTCGGTCTTGGTCTAACGTCCCTTGTGAGAGCACGGCTCCGATGGCGTAATCCGACGCGTCGGTAGTCACCACGAACTCTTTGCTGAAGTCCGGGTAATTTAACACCGGTGCTGTCGTTAATTTTTCTTTCAGTATATCGAACGCGTTCTGCTGTTCGATTGACCAAGTGAACTTTTCTCCTTTCTTCGTGAGCTTGGTTAGAGGCTTGGCTATTTTTGAGAAATTTTCGATAAACTTCCTGTAGTATCCGGCTAACCCGATGAAAGATTGTATATCTTTCACCTTTTTCGGGGTCGGAAATTCTGTTACTGCTTGTAACTTAGACGGGTCTGGCAATATTCCGTCTTCGGATATCACGTGCTCCAGGTAGATGACCTCTTTTCGTAGGAATGCACACTTGCTCGGTTGTAACTTGAGATTATGTTTTCGGAGTCTGAGCAGTACCGCGATTAATCGCTTGAGATGCTCCGTCAGCGATGCTCCGTATATAACGATGTCGTCGATATATACAAAGCATTTTAATCCTAGTATTCCGGCTAATACCGCATACATTAGGCGCTGAAATGCGGCTGGTGCATTTTTTAAACCGAAGGGCATTCGGTTGTGCTCGAAATGTCCATCTGGAGTAGAGAATGCCGTTTTATGTTTATGCCTTTCGTCCAATAGGATTTGGTGATATCCCGAGGCTAGATCTAACACCGAAAAATATTTCGCATTTCTCAGCTGATCGAGGATATCCGTGATGTTCGGCATGGGGAAGGATTCTCCTATGGTGAGATCGTTCATTTTTCTGAAATCGATCACTACGCGATATTTTATTCTGTCGGACGCGTCAGGTTTCTTGGCGACCACTATTATCGGCGCGTTTCACTGGCTTGTGCTCGGACGAATTATTCCGTCGTCCAACATCTGTATTTGTTTTCTCACTTCGGCTTTGTGTTTCTCGGGTAACCGATATGGTTTCACGTTCACGGGCGCGCTATCGGGACGAGTATGTATCTCGTGCTCTATGGCTGTAGTCGCGCTTAATTTGTCTCCGTCTAGGTGAAAGACGTCATGGAAATCGTCACAGATTTTCTCAACTGCCTCTCGCTCTTCCGTGTTTAGGTGATCGAGCTGTATTTGTTCGTGCAATTTCTTTTGTCGCTCTGTAACAGTTTCGTGATCTTCATTTGCCTGTAACGTGAGTATGCTCGCGGTGTCGTCCGCCGGCATGTCTTCTAACGTTACATGTGGAGTGAGGATCTCCACCGGCTTGTCCGTCACGTTCAATATGCTGACCGGGCAAGTAAATTCGACCGGCTTTACGAGGCAATGTCCGATAAAGACTCCGGGAGCAGATTCACCGCTTTTTACTATGCCTACTCGATTATGATCGGTTACGGCCTCTACGATGGTCTCGCTGCAAGGAGGTAGTGTTATTTTCCGAAACGGTCGTAGTTTGTAAATGGCTTTGCCTATTTTCAGCTGCTTTGTTGTGTTGGAAATATCGGCCTTATGTTTTGTCAGGAAATCGTTGCCTAATATTCCCTCGTGTTCGATCGGAAAATCGTCCTTTACTACGTACATCGTGTGGCGTATTTTCCTTTTTTCGAGTTCCACAGTCGCTCTTATTTTTCCCAGCGTGTGTATTTGGTGTCTCGTTACGCCGATCAGTGCTAATTTTTCCTCTTGCACCATTGTTTTTTTTTTAGGTTGCCGACCTTTATTAGGGTCAGTGTTGCTCCGGAATCTAGTAGGAGGTTCATTTTGCCTCTTTCTGCTTTCTGTATGGGCAGTGTTATTATGTCTAGCGGACCTGCCTTATGCTTCTCCGTTATCTGAGACACCTGATATATCTCAGCGGCGCGTGCTTTACCTTTCCTCGGCTTCTCTTCCTCCTCGCTGCTGCTGCCGGAGGTTGCGTCCTCGCTAGATTTGCTCGCTTTCGTCCTTCTTATTGTGCTTACCGGTGCTTTCTTGGCGGCTTCCGGCTTTGATCGGCGCGATCGCTCGGTCATCGGTCTCCCGTTTAACGACCAGCACTCGTCTCTCTTGTGCCCTGCTTTCTTGCAGTAGGTGCACTCGATTGTGTTTATGCCACCGGGCTTGTCCGCTCTCGGCAGCGCGAATTTGTTTGTTTGCCGGCTCGTACGGCAATCTCGCCCGTAGTGGCCGGTCTTTCCACATTTGTGGCATTGTACGTTCGCGTTTCCCGCATTTCGCGCGTTTCCTTGATTGAATTTAGTTCCGTTTCGCGGGTGAGGGCCTCCGACTTTTTCCTCGGCGCTAGCGCCGGTTATTGCCTCCTGTAGGCTTTGGTATCGTTGTGCTCTGACCAGCATCTTGATATCGTCATGCAGGCCGCTCTGGAAGTTATGCAAGGCTTGCATCTTCACACTGTCCAGTATTGCTTTCTGCAGCTCTTGCGAGTGCCCTTGGCCTTCTTTCATGGCATCGTACAGTTCCCTCGCGAGTTTTTCGACTCGACGCCCGAATTCCTGCGCTTTTTCTCCCGGTTTCTGTTTCAGGGAGTTAAATTCCAGCTGCAGATGGGTCATACCGCGCTTTCCTAGGTATTCTGTTTCGAGCTCTTGTTTCAGCTGTTCGAAATTTTGAATATCGCGCGTGTCGAAGTCTGTCATGGCCTTGCCCTTAAATTTCGTGCATAGGATTGCTTCTAGGAGCATCGCTTCGTCCGCGGGATTTATATTTTTCATGGCGTAGTTACTTGCGTTTATAAACTCGCGAACGCGCTTCCTCGATTCTCCGGTCACTTCGGGAATCATATTTCGAGCCTCCTTCAGGCTGAGGAATCCGAGATTATGTCCTGGTTGGTTACGAACGTCGCTAATTGTCCGTCCGTATGTGACGTCTAGTGGGCCCTGGCTGCGTAAGCGGCGCCCTATTTCGGCCGGGCGATCGTAAGTGCCGGCTTCTATCCGGCTCACTCGATTCTGTAAATCGCGAATCGCGCGGAGCATTTCTGTGGAACAGTCAAATTCCGCTGTTTCAGCACGTTCCATGCGGCCTCTCATTTCCAGCATTAGCCGTAGGACGTCGTTGATTGAGGCGTCTTGCGCTCCTTGGCTTTGGTCCATTCCGGACGGTCGCTGGGCTTCCGGTTGTAATCGATTAATTTCCTCGCTCACTTGAGCGGGCGTTATGTCAACCCGTGTCGCCGGGGCCGCGTTAGGTCTCTGTTGGCTCATTCTAATTGCCCGTGGGATGTAATCCTCTTCCGTCGGGTCAGTTAAATCGCGTTTGCGTGGCGTCAGGAAGAATTCTCTTCTCCCTGCGTTTCCGCGTTGGGTATCGGCCGAGGTGTCTGGGTCACCTTCGGTCGGGGGCTGTCTGTACGCGCCGCTGTGTTCGTCGTTGCTCGAACTATCGCTATCTCGCGGGTTTTCGTGCGCGTCGCAAAGGCTGGCGTTTAAAAATTCAAATTCGCGTCCTACGACGATGTTGGGGTGTAACTCGAGCACTGGTGTGCTTGGGTCGTCTAATTGCGCGTCTAGGTTTCGTCTCACGCGGTCTAAATCGTCGTTCGCGAGTCGTGTGGCGCGGACACGATTTCGGATGCTGTTCTCGATAGCGCGTTGCGCGTGCTCGCTAAGCACGAATGACGCGTTGCTTAGGGGGTGATGCCGGGTCAAGTCGTCCGACATCTATCGACGCTTACGCTCTTTTTTTATAGCCTGCAATCGCGAAATGTTTTTCGGCGCTTGCTTTCGCGGGGGACGCTCGCAGAGATATAGTCTATTCGTCGCGGCGCGTGCCTGTGTCGGCTTACAATGAATGCTGACTTACAGTACCGCCGTATGACGCATCGTGACCGCTTTCTGCCGCGTTGATGCCTGACAGGGCCGCTCCGCTGCTTCGGCGTTGTCTCCGCTTTCGGTGTCCCTGCTGCGCTGCTTCGCTGGCTTGCTGCGTCCCTGCGTCGCTGCTTCGCTGGCTTGCTGCGTCCCTGCGTCGCTGCTCCGGGCTGGCGAGTCCGTGCGGTAGGTCGAGGCCTCTCCGGTGTCGCTGATAACACGCGGGGTTGCTACCGTTGTTTCACTCACTTGGGACCTGATGGCTGGCCTTTCCTCTCCGGAATGTTTACCGCCGTCTAACGATCCGTTCCCGTTCGTAGGCGCAATCTGACAGGATGTCCCTTTCCGGTTGACAGGATCCCACCGCTGCCACCAATTTGTTGTGCCGCGCCTTGAATGATAGCTCAGGGCCGGCACCGGGTTCGTAGGATCCGTAGAAAGGAGAAAGAAACACTCTTCTAATCAGATTGGTTGTAGCGTTTAATAAACGGCTGTTTTGGGTTACACTTGTTACACTTCTTTTACAACCCTGACTTGCGAGCCAAATGGATGATACACAGTATGACGCGCTACGTGCTCTCGGTGATGACTGCCCGCCGCTTCTCGGAAAGGCGGGCTTTTAATCTCTCGCGTATTACTTCCGCGATGCTGACTTAGCTGTCAGCGCTTTTGCTTCCGGGTGCGCGACCTGGAAGCCGTTTGCGACACCCGGAATGCCACCTCAGGCGAGTTTGGCAATATTCGGATGTGCGCTGACAGCTAGGTGTCGCAATTACGCTCGCGGCGACTTTCGCCTCACAACAAACCTCATAGAACTCCAAAGCTTTCAATCAAGTATAACTCCAAAAATGATGGTAACTTGAGTAAATCACGTTACTCAGAAGACTGAGCTGATTCACCCCCAGTAAAGAAAACTTGAGAAATTATGGAACGTGTTGTATAGTGTAATCATTTAAATACCAAAAAGCTCAAAAGACTTTATTGATTTAAAATATATATTTAGTTTTCAAAAAATTTACATCGAACATTAATTACATCCATTTCTTTTATTCTAATATTAATTACTAATATTGAAATTTAAAAAAATGTTATCCTATCTATTTACTATTATTGTATGTCTAGTTGGACCATCGTCAGCGAGTAAACTGTCATCATCGTCACCTTCAGCAGTACATGATAGTGGTGGACATCAAACAGCGACCAACAACGTTTTGCAGTGGCCGAGTCCTCACACTGTACACGACATTCTGGCTAATAGTTGTAATGTACAGAACTCCTCGTCATCCTCTTCACCAACTTCATCACTATGTTCTACAATCAATAATAATAATCATCATCACAACCGTCATGAGAACAGTTCTGTTCACAACAATAATAACAACAGTAATAATGAAATTAACAATGATCATAGAATATCGAGTGGGTATTTTCACCACCATCATCCGCATCTGGCACATCATCAACAGTATTATGCCTCAGCACTCTATCATCATCATACAAATGCTGTAACGACAGCCAGCATATCATCTACGCTCTCTGTACAATCCATTATGTTGCAGTCAGGAACAACAAGCCAGCCAGCCAGCCCTTGCAATTAGATGAAATAATATATATTATTTTATGCATCAGGAATAATAGATAATCAAATAATCAGTGTTTTTATTTTCTGTATGCAAATAAATTTCTTAAATATATTTTTACGCATTATAGTATTAAAATGAGGCTTTTTACATTAAAATATAGTTTAGTAAAAATGATAATTGATACATATACTTCATTGTCACCGGTATTTTACAATGATAAAAAATGTAGTTAATTGAATTTTTTCTTGTTATCTATGGATGTTATGATTGAATATTAATATAATAATTAAAATATAAACAAACTTTTGCATAAACTTTTTGATAAAATAATTAACCAGCAAAATTAGTATAAATTGGTACTTATACAAAGAATTTAGTAAATAAACAAACAAATAATATAATATATATAATTAGCAGGTATAAAAATTTATTTTTTTAAAATTACATTTTTTGAATATAATCTCCTTTATAAAAATACATTTATTTATTATATATCAAAAGGCTCGCAAGATTAAAAATAAATCAAAGGGAAAGGAGCATCGACCCGCAATGAGGTGGAAGTGTTATAAAATTCTATATTACAAATTGACAAACGTTTTGGCCCCATATGGGACTATCTTCAGTGTCAAATAACAATTAAGACCAAAATCAGAAAAAGTTAACATACATACTCTTACACTAAAATTAACGCAGCTAAATTAACGCTACTATAAATTAACGCTAATAAAATTAACGCCACCACATTGAATCCAAAGTAGACCATACTGTAACAATTGTGATTTAATTAATTCGGCGGGTTTGTAGAAGAAACTGACATACCAAAAGATGAATTTATATTAGGCATTCGTTTAGTATTAAACTCCACTTTTTTTATTTTCAATAACCGTATATATAAACAGATTTTTGGCTTTCCTATGGGTTCTACTCTCTCACCAATCATTGCTGACATCACACTTCAAGACATCGAGGAAAAGGCGATCCTTCTGCTGCCTTTTCACGTAACGTTTTTCCGTAGATACGTGGACGACGTTATTATGGCAGCTCCTCCGGAATTTTTTGATCGTATCTTAAAAATTTTCAACTCTTTGCACCAGAGACTACAAGTTACTATAGAAATTAATGAAAACAATAAGCTTGATTTTCTCGATGTTACTGTGATGGTGAGAGATGGAAAATTTATTTTTGATTGGTACACCATAACCCCACCTTCTCTGGAAGATACCTCAATTACCACACACACTATCCAATTTCCCATAAAAGGAGCGTGATATATGGCCTAGTTGACAAGATTGTGTCGGTTTCACATCCACAGTTTCACAGCAAAAACTTTAATTTAATTATTCAGGTGCTTTTAGAGATTGGTTACCCGTTACCTTTTATTTTCTCGACCATAAAAAACAGATTAAAACAAGTTTTTCTTTGTAAAAAGAGGAAGGAGAACACTTTATTTGAATCTAGTGACAATAAATATTTCATTATTCTCTACGTAAAATACACGTCAGATAAATTCAAAAATATTGCAAAAGATCTATATCTTGAGATGGCCTTCTCCGTCGCGCACCCTCTTAAAAATTTTATTAAAACAGGAAAGGACAATCTCGATAACCCATAGTAACATCGTGTACAAAATTCTCTGTAAAAATTGCAAGGTAACTGATATGGGACAAACCAAAAGGCAATTGAAAACTAGAATCAATAAACATAGATTAGACATCAATAAAAATTCGGGTTTTCCTTCTGTCATCTCGTGCCATCGGTTACAAATTGACCATGAGTTTAATTGGGACAATGTCGAGATTCTGGACATTGAGCCATCTCTCCGTAAGAGGTTAATTTCCGAGATGGTACATATTAAACGACTGTTATCTCTGTTTAGACAAACAGAAAAATACGGAATCTCTCTAAGAACAGGAAGATAGACTTAATCTGTTCACACCTTGGTAACTTCGTGCTTCCCCTTCCTTCCTTCTTTCTTTCCCGTTCCTTCCCCCCTCCCTTTATATATATATATATATATATATATATATATATATATATATGTATATATATATATATATATATCTTTCTGTTGTGAATTATTTTGCAAGATCGACATTTTAGTACATGATGTGTAAAGTTAAAATTGAACTCACAAAATACTCGGCGGCGAGAGAACAAACCGTATATATATATATATATATATATACTCGGCGGCGAGAGAACAATTGTTCTCTCACCGCCGAGTATTTTGTGAGTTCAATTTTAACTTTACACATCATGTACTAAAATGTCGATCCTGCAAAATAATTCACAACAGAAAGACACAATCTCAGATGTACGTATTCTTATTTTTGATCATTATTTCTTCTACAAACTCGCCGAATTAATTAAATCACAATTGTTACAGTATGGTCCACTTCGGATTCAACGTGGTGGTGTTAATTTAGTAGCGTTCCTACTCGGCATGTAATATTTCAGAAACATTTCTGCAAAATTCCATTTGAAATATTACACCTTTCATCAATATTTCAGAAATATTTCACGACCGTTTCTGCAACATTTCTGCAATGTTTCAATCGGCACAATTATTTCAAATGCAACTTTGCTGAAAGATTTCGGCGATATTACTGAAATATTTCTGAAATATATCTACGAAATATTGCAGAAACACTTCAAAGATGTTTCATATATATTGCACTAAAAAAAATGTTTTGTATTAACAAAAAAATTTTGTTCTTGACGCAAAAACTATTTGTTGATATGTGAAAAATGAAATATTTTGTTACCGAAACAAAAAAAATATATTAAGCCATGTGCGTATAGCCGCCGCGCATTTGTCCGAAAAAATCCGCTCTCTCAGCCGGTTACCCATCCAAGTAGTATACCGGCGCCTTGTTGCTTGACGTCGATGATTGAACAAGGTAGTCGTGATCCCACGGTCTTACATACAGGTCTTGAAACGAAGGTGGTGGGGGGAGTTCATCTGACAACCCATAAATTATTTTGACTTGTATCCGTAAGGGTGGCGCTGCGATCTACATAAGTGGCAGACACACGCGTATTACGATCAATCTAAATTTTAATATTACAAACACTTGAGGAAGAAAAATATGAAATAAAATAAATATTTGAATGAAACATTGAATAAATAATAGAAAATAGAACAGAGAAGTGATTGTATGTGTATAGAAGATCCTGTAGGGTTGCGGTCAAAGTTCTTATGTAAGACCGTGGTTGCGACACTTTGTTTTTTAATAAGTTTAGAAAAATAAGTTATAGTTGTAAGTTATATTTATAGATTTTTAAAAATAAGTTTAGTTTTTTAAGTGTTGCAACTACTCTTACCGCGACTATATACGTGTATAAAGGACCGAAGAGTAAAAACATAGAACTGCGCATTGAAAAAAAATATATTTTAAGTTTTAGTCCATTTAGAAATTTTTTTCTTTACAAGATTGTGTTTTGGCATCTTTAAGTTTTCTTGGTGCGCATTTTGCCTCATTCTTAAACAAATATAATACATAATAGAATATGACAAAATTTCAGATGCATGCTCCATGCAAGGAAAAGTAAACTTGTACGTAGAAAACATTTCATCCAGCGTAAGATTGAAAACATCTTTGCAAGATGCATATTTGACAAAGCACGTTTCTACGTGAGAAATCAGTTCAAAAAATCGTAAATTCGAGTGTATTAGTCCACCTTTTGATTTAATGTCGACCAATTGTGACACTGAAGATTCATGCAAAGAATCTGATCTTATAGCTTCTACGCAAGTAGTGCAAGAATTGTAAACCTTTAATACCTGCTTACATAAATAACCTGTGAAAATCATAAACAATGTGTTAGCAAACAATAGTAGCTTCCCATTTACACCAAAACTCAGTTAATTTTCACTTATGACGTCATAAAGGTGCCATTTCAACGCTGAAAATGAGCGTCGAGCTGATCGAGCGTCATCTTAACTCAGTTGAATGCACGTTTTTAATGCTGATGGCAATTAGTTAGATTCAACTAAATTTTTATTTACAATTGAGACCGTGTCCTTAGACTCACATTAAAAGTGAGATTATGAACTTGTATTGTTATGCGATAGCTTTGCCACCAAAATAAGCAGGTAAATTCCTTTTACTCACTGACGTCTTATCTGATTGTGAGTATTCTGAATCTAAAGTACTCACATAACTGAGTGACTCAACTCACTTGAGTGTAAATGAAAAGCGCCTAATATTCTATTAATCAAAGTGCTACTGAATAAATAGAAACGTTGCATTCTACAATCTAAATGTATGAAAGTAATGCATAGCATTAAAAAAGAATTCATATAGTCAAGCTGATTGAAGAAATAATGGTGTGAGCAAAGATACCCACGTTAAGATATTAAGTAATTAAGATGTTAAAAGAAAAATAAAAGTTAGGTCGAAAAACCTGTCACATAATATCTAATGCAGTCAAGGATCGGGGAAAGGGCATAATCTTCATGATCGGAATAGCATTCGAAAATGTCATCAGCCACCCAATCGTCATGTTGTATAATTTCATCTAATTTATCTCTGATTTTACGTCGAAATTTAGCGCTTTGTGCTTCAGATTTCTGTCCATAAGCAGCCTTCAGGTCTTTCAGGGAAATGAGAATGTGTGGTGTCGGTTGATCAGTAACGGTACAATTTCCAAATTTTGGAGGTTTTATTATGCTGTACATCGATAACAGTTTGTAGAGCTGCAAGAATGTTGGGCAGTTTGGGTGATCATTACACCCTGCAGCTTGGCGAACGATACTGAAAAATTTCTAGAATAAATTGTAAGGATGCATATACTTAATATTGAACATAAGCATGATTTTTCTGTTACAAAAGTAACTGTAAATAGCAAGAATAGTAAATTAATGCCTTCCCACTTGAAGATATGCCAGTACTGAAAATCTATAGTATATGTAACGTAAACTATAGATTTTCAGTACGCAGCCAGGAAAATATTATGGACCCCGTCTGTACCTCCAAGTTATCCTGGTTCAACTTTCCCGTTAACAGATACTGGAAATCATATTTTTCAATAAGATAACGGCACATGTCCATTGATGATTGTAGGGTTAATCGCAATCCTTTTGAAGTCTTTTGTGTGAGATATTCATCTGGAGTTATGTCGCCTTTTTGGGCAGCTGTCTCCCACTCATTCAACCACTCCAACGAATCTTGCAATACCTGAAAATACCAAACAAACTTAGATTAGTGACAAATCGTCACAAGCCGGTATTCATATTTGAATCTTATTTCAAGACCGTAATACGGCTTTTATTTCAAGACGCTAATACGGCTCTGTGATTGGTTCGTGACATCTTAAGATGGTACTTAAAACGGTCTTAAATATTAGATCCGACTATAAATACCGGCCATAAAGTGCTGTATTATACATATTTTATTAATGTTATTTACTTATATACCTTAAAGTCCTTGCTGTCTGGAGTAAGTTCTTGATTCGGGGTTTTTCGATTCAGCGCATCGAACATATCATTGATACGTTTGCAGAATTGAATTGTTTCTTCACACCCTGTGAGACAACCTTTTATATGTGATGCGTAAAAAGCTAATCCATGTGCCACAGAATTACTGAAAATCTAATCAGGTTCAACAAGACGAAGTGTTAGTCACAAAACAGTAAAAAATGGTACTAATTGAAAGAAGTTAAAAACTATGTTTAATCTAATATCTATTATTTGCTCGTTTATTGGCCTTGACATTGTATTGTTTGAAACATACGAGCTAGTTTCTTTTATTTAATTTTGAAAGACGTTAAATTACCTGGGTTGCAAGGCGAACACGCATTTTTGAGGGATTATCTAGCACAACATGCCTTTGTGTTAATTTGGGACAGACCCTGGCGTTTCCTGCGTGTTGAGTATCAAGATCGAACAAGATCTTTAAGTGACTCCAATAGACGTAGTTATCAGACGATTTTATCTACAGAAACCAAAGAAGAAACATTTTTTCACGTTATTTAATATCTGTCTCATTTTTCAATCTTCCCATTTCAGGTTTCAGTGAGGTAAGTAATGATAAAGACAATGTGTTAGGGAGAATTCGCACTTTAGCAGAATAGCAGAAAGCAGAAAACCAGAAGCCAATTAGAACTCGCACTGGTAAAAATGTACTGCTTACTATCAGCGCAAGTTTTGATTAACTTCTGCTTTTCTGCTTTTCTGTCAAGGTGTGAATTATCCCTCATACTTTTATAAGGATTTTAAAGCATTTTTTCAGGTCAATTTTTAAGCGAAGGTAAATTATTTTTTATTTATGTCACAGTTTATAAAATTACAATTAAAAGCGACAATTAGGATAATGGATAATAAGTGATGACGCTCGTATGTTTTTATATTACTTTTTTTTTCAGGTGAGTGTCCCAGAGGTGAATAACTCAAGTTCTTTACTTTTACATTATTTCAAGTGTTATTAAGGTAAGTGACAAGAGGGATAATGTCAGAATAATGGAAATATCCCGAGATGCAATGTTCTGGCATGACATTCTTAATTTTTTTTTACATTTATTTTTTCAATTGTCCTGTTTCTTGTGTTATTAATTGCAAGTGTTATTTGTGATCATGTTAAAACAATATAAAGTCATAATACGAGGAACTTACCCGCAACTTTTTCTTATTGTACCACCGATTCCGTATACATTTGATGAGGTGCGGTGTATCCGAAAAGACAAAGACTTTTCGTTCATCATCTTCGGGATGGGTGAACCAGTTCTTCGTGGCGTTCATTAAACCCGATACGCCCAAAACGGACCACATTTTCGCGTTCGTCGCCGCACCGTCGGCAATGATGCCGTGAATTTTTGCGCCAGTCATTTCAAGATACGCGATAGCTTTAATTACTATCTTCGCGAATTCGTCACCCTTGACTGAGTTTTTTTAAGCAAACACTGCTATTGGTTGAGTGTACGTATCTGCAAGTAGCTGGAACATTAAGACAAGACCATGTGTTGCTTGGTCTTTAATGTTAATAGACTGCGGCCCGTCATCGCCGAGGTCAGTCAAACCAATATAAGTCAGGTTCTTCGAACAAACAGCCACAGACTTGCGCAAACTTATCTCGTCCAACAGAAGCACACCATGTCGCTGCAGCGAAGATTTTGTAGCAAAGTGTTTTTTTGAGCAGGTTTGCAAACTCTTTATCAAAACCACACTTCATGTCAATAAGAGAAAAGTAACTACGAACTGTTCTTTTACAGGCGAGTGGCAAAACATTATTTTTGCGGAGAAAGTCGTAATACCCCGGTGACCTTATATTCATTAATGCACATAACATAATCCACTCTTCACTGTAGCGCCGATTGTTATCTCTTTTTTCCTGCAGCAGATATTATTTCTCGAAGTGCGGTTTTTTGTGCGGATGGAACATTTAGTGCCGAACATTTTTGGTCCAACGTTTCGGCATAAATTGAAGCAATTTCGTTGGCCTTACTTTCTAACGATAGTTTCAATAATCGGACACGGCGCACAGCCCTATTCTTTCCAACTCTTTCACGATGGCTTTTTTTCCTCAGAGCAATCAGCTTCCTTTCATCAATTGGATTCAAAGCTTTATGTACGCGTGCGAATGTTCCATTTTTTTTAAGCCTTGCTTCTTTCTTGTGTACCAAATGCGTCATTTTTGTACAGCAATCACACCTTTTTCGTGTTGAAATCATAGTGCAATTCTTGTGACGCCATCGGTCAACGTAATCTTTGACTACATCATGAACCGATAAAAGGTGAATATTGACATCACCCAGACCATTGCACACATTCATATTTTGAAACGTTTCCAAAATTTTCGGTAGCAATCTTACGTCATCCAAACGTCCGTTAAGCTTATGTTTTTCAACAGCGACAGCACGCCCGTAAACATAATAACTAACTTTTCTATCACTAGTAATTACTACGTTCTTTTCAGTTATCGGGACTTTCATGCCGTTTTCCAACTTCATAACTGAATATGAGAACAGAATGGTCAGTCCCTCATTATTCTTTAACTCAGCAAAACTCCACAACTTCGGAATAGTGACGAGAGACTTCTCACCCATCGCACTATTTGTTTGTGCTCCACTACTACCTACATTGACAAAAATATATGGATATTTTACATTGTACATCGTAATATACACTGCTGAATGTTTGACAGTTTTATTTCGTATTATTATCGTAAATAATAATTACTTACAAACGCTCATAGTAATTTTTGAAATAATATCAAACTCCTGGTCCGACACTTCCAACTTTTCCGGCAATTTCCGCAGTTCGGGATCCAGAAATGGATCAACATTCGTCGCTTACGTCAGTGAGTCTGCATCAATTTGCTCCATTGCTGAAGAATCGTCGTTTCTCACGTCTGAAACAAGATTGTAATAAATTTTTACCAAAAGAAAAAACCTTGCAAATCAATTTGGTTGATCAGTGCAATATAAACCTTTTGATTGAGCAGTTGAAAATGAAGCAATGTGTAAAGAATTGGTATGTGGAGTAATTTATTTCTATTATGATAATTTTTCATCACTGTTGTGTTCAAATAATAGTATTTTTTTTAATATATTTTGAGTGCAAAAATTTAAGATATATGTACAGTTGTATCAAATTATAGTTATACGTTAGTGTTTAATAGAGTGTATACGTACCTTGTGTACAATACGACGCCTCGATGTGTTCATCGATAAAGGACTTCAATGGTCGAATAATTGCTGAAGTAAGTTTATTTGCCTCAGTCATTTACATTATTAAGCAACTCATTTGATATACTATTTAATCCTTGTTCTAAAAAAACATAACGTTGGAATTTTTTATTACGTTATTTTAATGCATTTTGTTTGCTCATAAGGTTTTATACAAACGCCCTCGACTTGACCTGTCAGCTGTTCCATCAATATTTGATAGTGACAACGTACTTCAAGATTCATGCTCAAATCAGAGAATTGTCAATAATCACATCGTTACAGCAGATACTTCAAACAAGAAGAATGAGTCCTCTGCCTTTAACTGTATTGGTGAACACATCCCACAAGATTGCTTAAGTCAGAGGATTGTCAATGATGACACTGTCAC
The DNA here is from genome assembly GCA_030770255.1 of Temnothorax ravouxi. Lineage (NCBI taxonomy): Eukaryota > Metazoa > Arthropoda > Insecta > Hymenoptera > Formicidae > Temnothorax > Temnothorax ravouxi. The sequence continues at coordinate 3,449 of JASTWP010000982.1, read as the reverse complement.
AACAGATACTTTAAACATGGACAGCGAGTCCTCTGCCTTTGACTTTATCGATGAACACATCGAGGCGTCGTATTGTACACATATCAAATGATCATCTTACATAAGACCGTGGTCGCAACTACTTTGACCGCAACCCTACAGGATCTTCTATACACATACAATCACTTCTCTGTTCTATTTTCTATTATTTATTCAATGTTTCATTCAAATATTTATTTTATTTCATATTTTTCTTCCTCAAGTGTTTGTAATATTAAAATTTAGATTGATCGTAATACGCGTGTGTCTGCCACTTCTGTAGATCGCAGCGCCACCCTTACGGATACAAGTCAAAATAATTTATGGGTTGTCAGATGAACTCCTCCCACCACCTTCGTTTCAAGACCTGTATGTAAGACCGTGGGTGATCCTCTGGCTCTGTTCCGTATTGGGGCGAGTTCACACGCACTGCGAGCCCTTCGCGACGGATGAAGAAGCGCTACCGCGATCCCGTTCTTATCGGCTGCGTGCGCGATTCCAGGATCGCCTCGCGACCAATCAAATTGCACGAGCATTCGCACATCGACCCGCATATCTATCAAAATCGATTGGCATGGTTCTTCATCCTCGCGTCGCGGCGCCGCCGGATGCGCTCAGTAGAGTACGTCTGTATAGCCAGCCGGTGAACCACACGTTTCCGTATCCGCAAAACCCCAAAAGGTCGAACCACTGATATATATACATGGATTGCCGACCGCCTTTGTCGGCAGGACTCAATAGCGTCCCCAAATGGGAGGCCGCCATCTTACCCGGCAATTTTCCTCCGAGCGGAAAATTCAAATAAGTTTAACTGAAACTTACGTTTATGTAACGTTTTTTGCAATTATTAATTTAAAAAATTAGCATTATTAATGAAACAAATTATTAAATAGCTCAAATATTACAAGATTTTGTTTAATAAGACAATAATGTTTTATTCAGATTTTTTAATTCAGAACAAAGATTCCTATTTACGTTGCGATATTACAATCAACTTGTCGTGATTCGAGGTATTCCATTGTCGTTCACCTATAATAGATTAATTTTTTAAAAAATACCTCAACGTTTAAACAATCAAAATTTTGATTTTACTATAAAGTGATATCATCACTTTGTACAGCCTAAATCAAGAGACACGGTAGTGTCTCGCGCCAAGTATACGCGGAGCGAGACCGACCGTGTCTCTTTTACGCGACGCGACGGGTTGCGAGTACCCGAGATGTTGAGATCTCGATAACGAGTGAACGGATCAAGTTCTAAGTAGGCTTGATCGATAGCTTGGGGTCCAAATAGGGGGAGGTTTCTCTTATAATATTTTGCTACGTGCCCTACGAGCGGAGATATTGCGACGCAAAGTCCAAAATGTGAAAAATTTTTTTTAAGACACTTCCTAACGCTGATTTGTGTGATATGATATATGTATCAGAGAGCGTCACTTTCCCTTTTTCGACACTGGCGGCGCTTTCGCGGTGCATATAGTGCGTTTAGCGCTGTAACGAGTGCACGCCGTGCACGGTCAGTTCAGTCAGAGAGAAACCTGAGAGAGGCCATCCCGGCATTTTTCGTCAATTTTTGTGTGTCGCATCTTCCGACGCGCCACCTGAGAAAGTGCGCATAAACTACGTCGTTTCGCTCGGTAACCGCACATGGTTTGCGTCCGTGCTATCGGTTCGTGTCCGAACTAGCCAGTTAGGAGGGGATATGCTGCGGCCGCGGCGGCCGCGCTCGGCCGGTCCGGGCCCGGCGCACAGTATAGCCGTTTGCGCGAATCGCGGAAAAAATTATGTTACTTGTAAAATATGCAATGAATGATTATAGAACCTTTCAACGTTGACTTATAAAAATTGCAAAAGTGTATATTTATTAAAAATTAATGATAGGAACAAGTATTTGATTGAAATTAAGGATGTTTTATATAGTTAGGCAAAATGTAACGAAGTTGATGAAAATTTAATATCATATTCTGTATACTCTTTCAAAGTTTGGGGTCAAATTTCAAATCGATTCACAATTTAGATAAAAAGTTATCAATTCTTGAAAATCCGTTTTACAAAGGGTTTTACAGAGAAAAGTGTAAACATTAAAAAATGTAACCAATATAATAATATTTTACACACAAGCAGATCATCAACAAACAAAAATATAGCACCAAAATTTGAAACGATTTACAATTTTTTTTTTTGAAAAATTTTTTTGAAAAAAAATAGTAGTAACAGTTATTTACATTCACTAAATTTACGTTTTTTACATTCTATTAGATGTTTCGTAACTATTTATATACATTTTTTTGTCTTTGGATCTCTGGAAAATTAATATCAGAGTTTTTAATATTTCCTGCATACTTTTGGTTGGGACTGTGCCTATAAAACATCCTTAAATAAAAATTCAATTTACATTTAATTTTACGTATAAGAGCAAAGTAATTCTTGCGTTTCAACGCTTAAGTCTAAATTTTTTTATGTGGTTTACTTCTTAAACTAGTCATTAACGGATCGGATGACACGATGAGCATCATATATGCATAATATCTTCATTTGTAAAACAGACGGCTACATTTTCTATTATGATTAAGTAGATATCGTTTATAGTCCTTATTTCTTGCCTCTTGAGCTTCTTCCGATAATGTCCCAACAGGTAACGCTGCTGCATAATTTCTATAATTTCCTTACCGTGAAGAAGAATTTTATGAACGGTAATTGGCATAAAGTATCAAGAATATTTTTCAATAAATATTTCCGCTGCCTTGTACACATAAGAACCGAATTTTTCTGAATTTATTTCTTCACCACAATTAATCGTTTGTAATATTGTGGAAAATTTTCTGATCAATTCCTCGTCAACTCCAGTTATTTCTGCTGTGATTTTTGGATCAGCAAAAAATCGTCGAGAAGTATTTCCGTCGTTAGATGATCCGGAACTTGTTTAACGATGTTTACCCTCAGTCCAAGTTTATTATAAAAAGCGTCTTGTATTCTTTTTTTTGTTTCTTCTTTTTGAACGCCTGTTTCTGGCGTTGTTGACCACTTCTTGAAAGACAAATTGTAGGCAATATGTAATATACACTCCATAAATTTGATTCGTGCGTGCAAGGGTGACATTCCTAATTTGAGTGCCTCACCTTTTGTTAATTTCTGTTAAGTTGTTCATTTGAGATGGTTTGGATCCGCAAATGAAGCACACGAAGATGATGAAGGCGTGTGGGTTACAGCTTGAGCTACCTTACCGTCTATCATCGTAAATATCATTTGATGATTTATTTTGAATGTGGTTCCGAACTTCTCTATTTCTGTTTCTCGTAATTGAGCAATTCGTCATCCATGTACGTTGCTTTTCACTTCTTATTTTTTCAGCAGTTTCTTCTGTGTATTCAAATTGTATTGCTCTGCAATATCTCGTTGAAGAAGGTCGATCATTATTCTAAATAATAATAC